>MVAI01000014.1:0-127801 GCA_014825565.1 Phaffia tasmanica | reverse complement strand
GAATAAAAATATGTCAAAGAATTTGGACCAACTCTACTACTTCTTCGGGAATATAGATATCACCGTGTGGCATGTTGAGCAGATATATACAGTCTTCAAGATGGATGGATGATGGTGATTGATGGTGGATGATGGCCAAGTTACTAGACAGAAATAAGGATTCTCAATCACGTGGCTCACGGGCAATGCTTTGGCTGTGCCGGCCCAGCTTCTTGTTATCTATGCCACCTTTGATGATCACCATTAACAGCAGCAGCAATATCAAGATCATCCAACCACAAGCATTTTCTTGGCCATCTCCCTCTTTCATTTGGTTCGTCTTCTAAAGTGGTCTTCTTGGTATATCTTATCACCGCTGACAGAATTCTTAGCGCAGATATATTTTTCTGCCTGTTTTTATTACAAGAAAAGGAAAGAAAGAAACACTACAAGTTGAATCCAGGTCCTTCTTCGTTTCAACTCAAACTAGCTTCAAATCGCCCACCTCTCTAGCCATCTCACGGCCAAGAGCTCATATTACTCGTACGGAATCCATCCGTTCATAATTACGATCTTTTTGGAAGGATAGTACCTAATCTGCAATAAAACTATCCTATCTTGGCAATCAGCTGTCTCGCTGGCGCTGCTTCTCCTACCTGCCTCTTTTGGTCGACATATACCTCTGTTTGTTTAAATTTCCGTCTTTATGTCTCACACTGAGGAAGCAGATCTCGATTCAATTATCGACCGACTCCTAGAAGGTAAATGATTTGTTTTTATTATGAATGTGATTGGATCTGAACGGACGAGCCATCACACCGACTTCACGATGAAACAGCCACATGTTCGGCACATGCTTCTCGCGAGTGCCGGTTCATCCACTTAGTAAAGTAGCCAATTCTAATTCATGCTTTCCACAAATTTTACCTTTCAATCTTCCTGGGATCAAGTCCGAGGAGCCAAGCCAGGCAAGGTTGTACAACTTCAAGAGTTTGAAATCAAATATTTGTGCACGAAATCAAGAGAGATTGTTCTTGCGTTCGTAATGTTTCTTTGGCCTTCTCAGCCCTTCTCACATCTGCGCACTCATCTCTTAGTCAACTTTTCATTATCTCAAACCATACCGCCACTGTTTTCATACAGCCAGCCAATTTTGATAGAACTGTAAATGATCACTCTCTATCGGTCTTTTGCTTGACCTTCTCTTTTCTTGCAAGAGTTTTGACATCAAGAATACGCGCTTGAATGAACTCCCCTGTCCTGATCGATTCACCTTCTTTCAGAGAGGCACCTATCAAAGTATGCGGAGACATTCATGGACAGTATTACGATCTTCTTCGATTGTTTGAGTATGGTGGTTTTGTGCGTATTCTGTTCTTCTTTTTTGTTCTTTGGTTGTAAGTAAACGAGAAAATGCTGATCTTGCCTCCTTCTCGGTCTGCGCGTTTTGCTGGCCCGGTTTCTGCACTCTGCGTCACACCCCATCGTATATGTTTGTCTATTCTCCCATTCGCCCCTCCCTCTCTTTATTTGTGTGCGTGTGCGTGTTTGTGTGTGCAGCCCCCGGAGTCAAACTACCTCTTCCTGGGCGACTACGTCGACCGAGGGAAGCAGTCGCTCGAGACGATCTGCCTGCTGCTAGCGTACAAGATCAAGTACCCTGAGAACTTCTTTATTCTGCGGGGAAACCATGAGTGTGCGAGCATCAACCGGATCTATGGCTTCTACGACGAGTGTCCGTGCTTTTCTTCTTCATTTGGCTCCTTCGTTTGGCCCTTTACAAGCTATGCGCAGGACTGACGCGCAACGCGGCACAGCGTGTTTGACCATTTATGGTGAAGCTCTTGCAACGTTTTAAATAGTTGACACTTATCCCTTTTTGTATATTTAAAACTTTGGTTGAAGATGAGCAGGTAAACGAAGATATAACATTAAGCTCTGGAAGACGTTCACGGATTGTTTCAACTGTGTATGTAAATCAGTCCTCAACCATTCTGATATTATTCTAGTCTTTTACACCAACCCCAGGGGTCTGACTGTTTCTTTTCTACCAATTATGATGTATTTTGATGCGCGCTATAAATCTTTTAGCTTCCGGTAGCAGCACTAATCGATGAGAAGATATTCTGCATGCATGGTGGACTCTCACCTGGCTTGCAAAACATGGAACAGATCAGGCGGATGATGAGACCAACAGATGTACCGGATACTGGTTTGTTTCTTTCATTTTCTTTCTCCTATTGTCTGTCGTCCTTCTATAATCTCTCTCGCCTCTTTTATCTAAAATCATGATCCTAACTTTGCTCGACCTATCACGTGTGTTAACAGGACTATTGTGTGACTTGTTGTGGGCCGACCCAGACAAAGAGATTACTGGGTGGGGAGAGAACGATCGAGGAGTGTCGTTTACGTTCGGTCCAGACGTTGTGGCGCGATTTCTACAGAGACATGATCTGGTAAGCTTACCAATTTTGCTCGTTCCTTCTTCACGGTGTCTTGCCACGCGAATCAAGAATTCTATGTTGATCGGTTTAGTTCCACTTTTTTTGGACGATGGTCATGTAATACATAGGACTTGATATGTAGAGCTCATCAGGTAGTGGAGGTAAGACAACTTAATCTTCACTATCATATCAGTCTAGTTTCTTGGCGTGGCAATCCGAACTAACTCTTACCATGGCCTATAGGACGGATACGAGTTCTTTGCGAAGCGGCTTCTCGTTACTCTGTTTTCGGCGCCCAACTAGTCCGTCCCTTTCTTCCTTACCTTTCACAATCGCCCCATGCATGTGGACAAGCTTATTGATCCATCTATCTCTTTTCGGGGCTTTTCTATGCTTCTCTTTCTGCGATGGATGACTCATTCAGCTGTGGTGAATTTGACAATGCAGGCGCGATGATGTCAGTGGACGAGACTTTGCTCTGTTCTTTCCAAATTCTCAAGCCAGCCGAGAAAAAATACAAGGGTTTGTTTCATTGTTGACGCTGTCTATCACTCTTATTGTTCATTGGGGTCTCACTGTCTTCTTTTCTTTTTACGATATGGATACGTGAGCAGGCTTGGCGGTGAAACCGGTAACGCCTCCACGATCGAACAAGAATCCATCCTTCAGATGATTGCTCTAGCATGAGGCTGGAATTCTGCTGGTTCATTCTCCACCTCGTCTCGACTGACTGCCTCTTGTGTAGTTTTCCTTCTCCCTTTAATCTCTTCGTTCATCCTTTTCTTTCCTCTCTTTCCTCTTATGCTCTGAAAATGGAAAAGCAAACATCAGTAATTTCTGTCTCCTATTGCTGTTTAAATTTGATTGTATCTGTTGGTAACCATCATCCTCCTCCCGATTTTTCCACTCGTCGACTTTCAAATTTACTTCACGAATCTTACCTTTGTTTGCCCATTTATGCATTACTCCTTCATCTTTCTCGGATCGTCCAGTCGAATTCTTCTACTGATGAGTGATTGGTTTACGTTCCTTTCCGTACTTTTGCTTTCTTTCGACTCTGGTCGTTCGTTTCCTTCCGGAATAAACGCTTGGCGGACATCATGATCTTTCTCGACTCTACCGGTTCAAGCTAGACTAGCCTGTCAGTTGTTACATAAAGAGAAGGCTAAAGAGGACAGATATAGAACACTTATAAAACACATATATATATATACGGAATTTTGGGGGGACAAAACATTCTTCTCTACGACCTACAGATATCCCTTACAAGGAATTCTAAAGGGACGAGCTCATTGTTCTTGAGTCTCTACATTCATCCGTGAGATTGAAGGAACGAAGGGAGTAAAGGACGAATTAGAAGGGAAGAGGAGCAGATCTTGAGGGATCAAGTCGAGACAGAAGGCGATGTGGAAGTGAGAGGGTTCGTGATAGTCGAAGAGGAACCCAGTCGGGATTTTCGGTATGCCCAATACCTTACCACATAATAAGATTCCCCAAGAAATTTAAGCGCAGAACGAGGCGACCAAATTCATGAAAACAAGGCTTATACCAGAAAAACTCACCGACTCCGAACAGGATCTTTAACGCTCAGTTCATCCAGTAACTTGCTAGCCTCTTCTTGTTTTCCACTCTCCACAGCGACATCGACTAACCATTCGATTGCGAGTGGGCAGGAGTATCCTTTGAGAGTACATGCTTCGATCACGGATCGAGCCAAGCCAGCTTGAGATACAAATGGAAATACGAATTTGGAGTGTATTCTATACTTAGAAGAACGTCAGAAGGAATCAAAAATCAGTGCTTCGTGTTCTTATGCTTACATGGAATTTGATGAGAAGAGGAAGAACAAGGAAATGGACTGACCCTCTGAGATAGGCCCAGGAAGAAGTGTTGTTGGGGACTTTACGAATCTGATCTGTGGTATATCTGAGTATGTACGTGATAGCCCGAGGATGAAAGCGACAATAGCAGTAATGATGAGTATCAAATGTGATTTCTTGGCTTCTAAGATAGAACGATAACAAGAAGCAGGAAATGAACAAACCCTATCTCTAGCATTGGGTTATCCTTCCCTTTGGCACCTTCTCGTCCAAACATCAAAAACCATCTATGTGTCCATGCGCTATTGTTTCTTACGTCACCATTGCTTCTCTTGTCCTCCTCGATCCATTCCTCACTTTCTTCCTCATCCGTGCCATCCGTCTCTGTTATGATTTCGCCCTCCTCACTCTCCTTTCCTGACTGTACGGCCAACAAGCTCTCGCACCACGCAAGCTCATTTTCCCAATCGTCGTCTGTTAGGATTGGTCCAAAGTGAGTGAGGACGTATTGTCTATAGGCCCAAGTGTGATAATTCTTAGCGTCAGGGATCAGAGATGTAGCGATAAAGTCGAGTTCTCGATGGATCGTCGAAGAGGAGATCGGAGATGGTAGATGAGTCAAAAGAAGGAGTCGATGATGCCTGTGATTTGAAGGCGTGTCAGTTTATTCTGAATGATCGATCTCAGAAAATTGATCTGTACCGATAGAACATGGAGAAACCAACCAGACTTGATAAGATTTCATGTTATCCTCGGCCAGCTCGGTCATCAGCTGTAACTCATCTTCCAGCGAGCGCTGAAGTTTCATCAAGGTCGAAAAGCGGTACTGCCTAAGGATTCCATGATAGAAGAGAACACGATCAAATGAGAAGAAGGGAAATGCTTTTGGTTTGTAAACCGACGACAGATACAAACGATCAAAATAAGAGAGCGGATGATTAAAAAACCGTACCAGACAGTGTAGTGGGCAGGGTTCATCCTGATGACTCTCAACGTCACTTCCAGAGATCTGTCCGAATATTCTTCTTTGGCAGACAGCGCTCTAAAGTATCCCATTGCATCTTGATCTGTGTGCATTAAGAAACAGATTTAACATCATATAGATATCAGACTGGTAAAGAGATTTGATCATCGGATAAGGGCGAAGAAACATACATTCAAGAGAGTACATGATTGGAACAAGAGAATTCTCTGGCTCTATCTGAGGAATCGGGCTCAAATCTGCCCACTTAGGATCTTGAGATAGCAGTTTGAACGCCATCTTCGTACTCGTATATGACTGAGAGTAGGAATATAGGATATGAACAAGAACGAGAGCAAGAGTAGTAGTTAGAGATCCCAAAGAAAGGCAACTTTTGAAGTTGGTCTTTTGTCCTGAAAGTCAGTCGGTTACGGTGACGACTGATAATTAGTGTGGTGACTAACTGCATTGGGCGTAACCATCCCTCTACCCGCATAGAACGCTCACTCAACATCTTCGACTTTCATTCGAGACGCATGATTGATTGGGTTTGACGGCAGTCATTCATCCAACCTTATACCCCAAGCTCGGTTAAAATTGATAGCGTGGAAGTAAGGAGAGTAAACAACTTTCCCTTCGGTCTTTTGCTTTCTCTTTCTTTCTGTGATCCTGGCGCGCCTGCTTCCACTCCTTCAACTGCCATGTTGGCCCTTCCCTTTCCTCTACTTCTTCTCCTTATCTTGTCTTCTGCGCTCCGTATAGCGCGCGCTACAATCTCTCCTAGATGGGGTCACTCGGTCACTCTTCTTTCCTCCTCACCGACACTGATAATCGCTTCGGGCAGGACTGCGTCGGATAATGGTCAAACATATACTTCGTCTCCGTTGGTGTCGACTTACTTGTCCATCCCGCTCTCCTCCTCTTTTAACTTAACGTCATCAGCAGAACTCTCAGCATCCACTACACCTGCGGTTACTGAAAATCAAGCGCCAGAAGAAGCTTGGGGGAATGCTGAAACCCTTGAAGATGGAAATGTCCTCATGTTCGGAGGACAGCTATCGAACGATGCCAGTGTGGTAGCAGGTCAGGATTCCGCTTGGGTCATGACCGCCTCGGATGGAGGCGCGTTCGTTCAGCAAACGAGCGGATGGGGAGAAGAACCCGCTCGAAGAATGGAAGGAGCGTCATGTAGTGAGTTAGAATTCTGGTTTTCTGCCTAAACAGCTCTTTCCATCTTGGCTGATAAATCTAATTTGTGAGCAGCGCTCGGAACCAACACTTATTTCACCGCGGGTGTTCAGCCAGACGGATCTAACAATCCAATCTTGACCACCTACATCTTTTCTTCCGAATCCTCAACTTTCACCCTGCTCTCTGAGGCGTCTATTCCAACCGCTCTTATCTCACCTTCACTTCATTGCCTTTCCAACGGGACACTTCTTCTTCTCGGGGGTTATTCCCCTACACTCTCTTCTCTGCCTCCATTGTCTACAGCTTACACCTTGGATACTTCAGCTTCCGACCCAGCCTGGGACACGGTTACCCTAGGTGGAGCTCAGAACACTGTCCCATCAGGTAGAAGAGGTCACCTAGGCGTTACACTTGGCAGCAGAAATGCGATATTCATCCACGGAGGTGGAACCGGATCAAATGGGCTGGAACAAGTAGTAGATGATGCTTGGGTCTTGGATGTCAATCAAGGCGTGTGGACTCAAGTCCAGCCAACAGGTACAGACCCGAGAGGAAGGATGGACCATGAAGGTGTACCAATTGGAAACTCTCAAGTCTTGTTCTTTGGAGGTAAGTTGTACAAATCTTACCGATGTCTTGAGAGCGCGCGCGCTTAGATATACGAAACTCTCTCAGGCCCAGATATGCTGATGTCCTTATTGAAAATGAAAATCCTATGTTCAGGCTATTTAACAACATCTGCAGCAGATTCAAGACTCTATGTCTATGATCTTGTCACCAACAGCTATCTTACGACATTCGATCCTCCTTCCACTTGGACTTCAACCTCTACCGCTTCCTCGTCTGCAGATCCGTCCAGTACAACCTCTTCGAGCAGCTCTTCATCTCTGTCTGTCTCAGCTACAACAATCCCATCGGACGCTGCCGCTACCGCTACTTTCGTTTCGACTTACACTTCTCCAACTGCCGTCGTTGTCAATACCCTTGTCACTCTAACCTCGACGGTGACCTCGGTAGGGACGGCCTATACAGAGCTTATAACCTCATCATCTTTAGCAACTACCACATCTACAAAGACGGGGACTCAAACTTTATATGCTCTCTCGTTGACTGATGGCCAGTCGTCCACTTTGACGGTCGACCAAGCCACCGCCACGAGTCAAGCTACAACTACTCAAACTACGACTATCCAAACAAACTCGATAGATCCAGCTACTTACACCGGTGCTGTTGCTGGTGTCGGAACGATGTCTTCAGTTTCTTCAGAAGATCAAACAACCTTCGCCGCTTCCTCCTCATCAGCGACGAGCACCCCTTCGAATGGAACGAGCAGTTCAGGTTCTCTCAGTTTTAAATCAAAGATAGCTATCGGAGTGGGTGTCATGTTGGCGTTGTTATCAATTGCTGCTGGAGCAGGAGCCTATTTTTTCTTGGTCCGTCGTCGGAAACGATCAGCCTTCGATGATGACGGATTTGAGGACGGATCGATCAAGCGGTACGAAAAGTATCATAATCTGGAAGGCCGAGAGAAGCGGACATGGTTCAGGGCGTTCGCAGCCGGCGGATTTTTGGGAAGAAATGGATCTGAACTCGACAGCGCAGTTCGGGAGAAAGGTTTTGGTTTTTGGGCATCTCATCAGACCGGGCATGGAGCAAAAGGAAATATCGGATCATTAGTTGCTGGTTCAGAGAAAGGAAGAGCCTTGCCGGTGATATGGAATCGACATCCGAATCACCGCAGGGAGAGCATGCTTGATGACGAAGACTCTAGTCGGTTTGGATCATGGCCACCGTATTTTCAACGACTGGAAGGAACAGTTGATGGGATGTCCATCGTCGGTAGTTGCACCGATCAACGAGAAGATGGTGAAGACCCATTCAAGGATAGTCAACCCGATATAGAAGAGGACGGGGCGCACGGCAGCTATGGATCGGCCGGTCGAGGTATGTTTGACAAAGGATTGAGTTTTACCTCAGTAGATCTAGATAAACAAGGAGGAGAGATGAATTCAGGAGAGGAGAAATCACCCTTCGAAGATGAGAACGAGGAAGAGAACGAGGAAGAGAACGAAGAAGAATTACTTCTTCGCTCGTCCGCCCTTCATGACTCTAGAAAAATGCCCTCAATCGTGCGAACAGAAGGTCGTCCTATGGACGGTCATTCTTCGTTCATCGACCCAGATCCTCTTTCCCCTTCGTCTTCATCGTATGTCTACGAAAATTGTCAATCATATGCATACGAAGATCCATTCGCTCCCTCTACTGCTCTCCTCCCCGCTTCCTCCACACATGGCATGACTATAGAAAAAGGAATTCCACGATCCCAGAAAATGTCATTTGCCTATGACGAAAAAGCTTCACATGAAGTGGCCGACACTCCTGGATATCTATCAGTCTCGAATGACGCTCCTTCCGACATCACAACTTCTCAGTCGCTCGTCTCATATACCAACTTTATCCGTCAAAAACCTATCGTTACGTATGATCGAGTGATTAAACCTTCTCGGTCCACCTCTTCAACAGGTTGGCGAAAAGTCCTTGGCCTACGGCTCAAATCATCCTCGTCGGTTGAGGAGAGTCTTGACAGACCTTACTCATCATCTGCAGGTATAAACACTGGGAGGCTTGGCGGGATTCAAGAAATCATCAGAGATCCGGCGACACCACCTGCGCTGCCCGATTTCAACGATGATCAGCTCAAAGAGAGGACGTTTGAAGAACTGGGTATTGGAAGAGTAGAAAAGCATCAACAGGAGTCAAGCATGACGAGTATGCAAAGTGGTCGTAAGTTTATCCTCTCTCGTTGCATTAGTCTTGTCGAACAAAGATCTGATCGTGGGTCTTACTACATATCGCATTATTTTAACCCTCCATAGGAACGGCCACTTCGGAGCAGATCGAGCAGTATGCACAGATGAATGTCATCCAGCGCAACAGAGCTATATCCTGTTCGACAACTACGACCTCTAATCACACACCAATTTCTTCCCCAAAGCATGAATCAACCGAGTTTTCATTGACACCGCTGAATCGAACATCCTCCTCGGCTTCTTCGTCAAGACATCTTTTTTCTGTCAATCCATTCACGGATAAAAACAATCCGTCTCATTCCGGCCCGCCTCCAATACTCGAAACATTGAGATCTAAATCCACATCAACGTCCTCTTCTGGCGCGCGTCCTGCGGGAGGTCGGCCTAAACCACCAAGCAGTGTTTATGCATCTTCACTCACTCGACCAACCCCATCTGCATCTAAAGAACCACGACACTTTCTAGATGCCTCTGCTGTGGCTCCTCTTGCTCGTCCTTCCTCAAATCCGCCCGTCCTTCGGTCGAGCGGATCCGTTCGTGAAAGGGTGGCTGCATTTGAAACAAGGGCGAACAGGCCGACGGGAGGGAGGTCGAGGCACAAGGTCAGCTATGTATCTGTGCCCAGACCTAAATTGACGATTGCCAACCCGGACGGAACTCTCAAGAGGTGACGGAGTAGTTGGCCTGTAGTTTGATCTTTCTCCCTATGTACTCTTCTTGTCCAGTTTGACCTCATCTTGTCTATAGAACTGCCCATCACGAAAGAAAAAAGACACGGACACCTACCTGTTTGATCTTACCGTTTCATTTTACGACCCTTTGTTTCTCGATTTCCTGGGCTTGACATCCCTTGCTCCCATTTCGGCCTTTTCGATTTTGTTTCTGTATTTATTTCTGTGCAATTCTTTCATTTTTCTTCTTTTCGTCCACGTTTCGTTCTTTTTGACCGCTCTGCACTTCATGCGTTATCTCCGTTGTACATTCATCAAGAAACCTCTTTAATAGCTGACCCGCATAAGTTTACATACCCAATGGCCTTGATGAGCATCACATTGACATGCTACTATTGTTCATCCATCTTTCCTTTTCAGCTCTGATTTTTCAAGTGGAGAAAAGTCAAGGAAGCAGGGCATTATGATATCAATTAATAAGTGAACAGTAAACGAGAGAGGGATCACAGAAGAACGAAACAGTGAAATGCATGAGACTCGAGAGAAGAGGATGAGGTCTACAAGAATACGGTCGAAGACGAAGAAACAGAAAGAGAAAATATAAATGAAATAGAAACAAAGACACTGAACAAGAAAAAGAGAAACCGAAGACATGAGAGATAAACAAGAATCGTTATAAGGAAGAGAAAGAACAAATCATAGGATGAATAGAGAAAAGAGGAGAGCTCAGAAAGATGACTCTTAAAATCAAGAGAACAAACACAAGAACCCAGATCAAACTCGAGTAGATAAGAAACATCGTCCACGACAAAAGAGAAAGATACCGAAATCAAACGGTCCCTTCCTTCCGACGGCTCAAGATCTGTACCGAGTGAAGGAGATCCTGGACGGATCGGTAGGCTTTTCGTTGAGTTGCTGAGGTTGAAGAGGTGGAGGGAAGAGGTCTATCGCCAAACGTTAAGAGCGAATATAATGAAGCAATCTGATCACCCTGTTGTTTCAAAGATCAAAAGGCAAAGGGAAAGAAAGAGACAGATGGAATTCAGTATTGTTTTGAAAGGAAGAAAGCATGCTTGGAGGAGATATAGAGTAAATAGCTGACCTTTTGCTCCAAGTTGTCGATGACTTCTTTCAGGTGTTCAGCCAAGATGTTTCGCTTGGCGACATTAGAGGCCGGATCCATTTGTTTGTATTGGTCGGCAAGTTCGGTGTAAATCCTAAAGTTGTGCAAGGGAATGAAGAGCAAGAGAACATGAATCAGGTAAGCCAAAAGGACACGCACCGATGATGGGCAAGGAAGAAAGTTGAAAAGATAAACAAACGTACACCTTGTAATGCTCGTACTCCACCTCGAGCTCTCTCAAAACACGACAGAGCACCGTCTGAGGAGGCAACCTGACTTCTTGTTGATCAGCCTTCTTTTGTTCTGACGAAGAGCTGTTGGTTGGTTCGCTGGATCGCATCTTGGGAGACTGCTCTTTCTTCCCGACAGGAACTTCCTCCGGATCTTCATCGATGACGAGCTCTTCCTGTTCGAACGAGCTTGCCCATGCGGTTTCCAAAACGATCGGCTCGAGTGTCTTCTTCTGCGCCTTTTCTTTTCCTTCTGCCATTGTTCGGCGTCTCGACTGTCTTCGAGGAGACGAAGCAACAGAAGACGAATCTAAATCTGGAGAATGAGGGAGAGGAATGGCCGCGGGATATACGGTATCGAGCTGTTGGGTGGCGAATTTGGGACTGGAGATCAGTGGGGGCGATCGGGTAGGAGAAGAGACGGCTGCGACTCGGAGACCTTCAGATAGACGGGAGCCCGGTCTTTCAGAGTGAGTGACGGGTGAAGAGAGAGGAGTGGGCGAGGTTCGTTTGTTAGTTTGATGGGAGGTGATGGTGGTTCGAAGCCGAGCGAGTTCGTCGGCCTACCAGAGAAGGATAACAAACAGGAGGGAGCCATAAATCTGATGAGTTTCTGTTCTAGTAATGAGAGATCGGAAAGAGAGGAAGAAGAAACTACCTACCCCGATTTTGTTTTTTCCGTTACGAGGAGAGGCAGGCTTGATTGTTCTGTCTTGATCCTGATCTTGATCGATCATGACTTCCCTCTGCTGTTGTTGAAGTAGGTCATGGTATCGTTCTCTTTCCTGAGCTTGGGTTTGTTCTCTCTCCTTCTCCCAAGCTTTTCGATCACCGACAGTGTCCTCGACCACTCTTCGGAGGGAACCAACTTCTGTGGCGAGTGTTCTGACTTCGTCCCTTAGGGAGTCAATCTCATTTCCTCTCCTTTGCAGTTCGGCCTGATCAAGCGCGCGCTGTTCTCGGAGTTGCTCAATCAACACTGTCTGTTCCTGTAAAGATCTGGTTAGCCTGGCAACTTCTGATCGGAGTTCGGCAACCAAGCTCTCGAGAGCTTTCTTTTCCTGAACGACTTCCCAGTACCTGGTCTCCCAGGCGCCAGTTGCTGATTCGGCCTCTCGACGACCTCGTTCAAGGCCGTTTTGTTCTCTGGTAGAAAGTTCTTTTCGGAGGTGTTCTCGCTCAAGAGCCCATTCTTCTTTGGCAGCGGTCTCTCTTTCCCGGGTGGTTTGCAATTCGAGCTCGAGTTCAGACACCCGATGGAGGGTTACCTTGTTTTCCGACGTCAGGCTCGAAAGCTTTTGAGAAAGGGTGGCGAGGGATTCCATAGGATAAGCTGGTGGAATGAAAGAAGGATGAAAGGCGAGCATTAGAGAAAGACGAAACGGTCAGAAAAGACGATTTTCAAGAAGACAACTAGGAGAGAACGAAAGAAAGGAGGAAAGGGAGCGGACGGAGCAAAAGGAAACAAAGACTTACCATGTGAATCTTCACGATGATCGCCCTCCATGACGGTCTTTTTTCCCCGTCTAGCTGGGGACTCGACCAATCCGTCCGTCAACCCAGTGACATCTGGCAAGAACAATACACTCTTCCCATCCCCAAGTCCAGTGGCGAAGCTTGATTGGCCCCGGTTGGTAGACTTCTTTTTTGTTTGTCCAGGCTTGTTGGTATTTCGTTTGTTAAGAGATTGACCATTGGAGTTTCTACGTTTGAGGGAGGAAATCGAGTTGAGTTCTCTCGAATCGTTGAATGAAAGTTCCGACATGGGCTGCCTGTCTATTGGACCGGATTGACGAGGAAAGTTGGACTCGATCCCTCGGGCGAGCATCTCAAATTTGCTTTCCTGCGAAGAAGGCTGAATCTTTGTTGGAAATAGGGATCCAGTTCGGGAAGCGGCGTTGTTGCCAGAGTACCGATTACCGCTCGATCGAGAAGAAGGTCTTCGAGGTGAAAAGCTCTGAGCGATCGCGTCGACAAGTTTTGGCCGACCATTCGGGTTGCCCATGGATAGTGGGAGTCCACTGGTTCCAATTAGAGGACTCTCACCGGCTGAATCTCCCAGTCCAAAGGAAAGGCCTTTGTCGTCTTTGATGATCGGAGCAAGCTCTCGATCGCTGTCGAAACCAGAATGATGGTTATGATGATGCCGACTTCCTCCTTTTCCGTTTTGCTGTCCTCCGGTGAGGCCAGTTCGGAGAGTGATTGCACTGGCATGATGGCCGGCGGTGGAGACCGGACTGGGAAACCCGGTTAGTGTTGAGAAAGATCCGGGCTGGCTAAAAGAGGCGAGTCCGTGACCATGGTGTAGGTGATCGACGGCTGACAAGTTTCCATTTTCGTTCGCCGCTCGACCCACCTCGATAGAGCTTCCATCCTCTTCTTCATCTTCGTACGCGTCGTCATCGTCGTCGCGTTCGGTAGCGAACGACGTGCCTGTTCTAGTACTGGTTGCCATGGAAGAAGAAGCACGGGAGGATGACATCAAAGAGATCCCACCTAGCTGTTCTTCAAGCCTGATTCTATCTAGATCATCGTGTGAATGAGGTATCAGTAGCGAAGAAGCCGAAGAAGACGCGTGAAGGTGGGCAGCCGCCGATGGGGGCGGGAATGAGTTGGAGAGACGAGGAGACTGTCGGAGGGAGAATGGACCGGCTGTCAGACTATTACGAGGAGGGATCGGATGATTGAGTAACGAGTAAGATCTGCTGCTGTTAGAGACAGAAAACGGACGTTCGCCTTGATTACTCTTCCGACGCATCGACCTGGGTGAGGGTGAGGGGGATGGTTGATGGGTGGTTGAAGAAGACGAAGACGACGAAAATGAACGGTCGGACATTATTGGGGAGAGAGAGAAGGAGGGAGAATAAGGAAGAAGAGAAAAGGTATCGCGAGGGTAGCACGCGTAAGAGTGTTTATATGAGATGAACGAGTGAGCCTGGATGAATGGATATGAGTGAGTGAAGGTGTGGGGATGGTATGAAAGTGAGGATGGAGAATAAGGATGTATGGGTGAGTGAACGAAGTGAAAGGACGCGAACAAAAAGGCGAGTAGAAAAAAAAAGAATAACAAAGGAAAAAAGAAAAGAAAGAAAAAAAGGACGCGCCTGATTTCTTCCTCGTACATTTACTTTAATACGTGTGGTTCCATCCGATCGACAAACATACTCAGTCATTGTTCTTCCCGCCCTTCTATCTCTCTTTCCTTGTTCTTTCAGTGCGGAAGCACGACATCATATTTGCATCTGATCGATCGCTTATCTGAAAATTCTTTCTTAGGTCACATCTTTTAAACATTCTCTTTCGAGCGATCCTAGTCTCCTCAGGATGGACACCCTCTCCACTCGGATATCCTCTCTTCACCTAGAGCAGCAACAACAACAACAACAACAACAATTGTACCAGCATAACCAACAGCAACAGGAAAACATTAACCCTGACAAAAGGATCCATACAAAGTATTCTACGTCCTCTTCGTTTACTCCATCTTCCACTGGTTCGTTCTACCCTTCTCAAGGTCAACCTCTGTCCCAGTCGCAGGCATATGGTCAACCGATCTCTGGCCAAAACCAAGGTCAAGGCCAACAAACAGCGAGAGTGCCACTGATGAAACTAGCGATGGGAGCACCTGGACCGGCATACCGGATGAACCCTTCGAACCCAGGCTCACCCAACCGGACACAAATTGAACCGGGCCAGAACAGGCGACCTGGGTCTGTGTCCGGTTCAACCGCTGGGAGTGGAATCGCGGGTTCCGGGTCGAGAGTCGAATCCCAGTTTGGTGCAAAGAGCTCTGTCAAACCTGGGGCCGTCAGAGGAGCGGCATCAGGGACGTCGTCGACGTCAGTTTCGGTATCGGCAACGACGATGGGGTATTCAAACGGATCGGTAGTATCTGGTGTCGGCACCGGGACTGGCGCCGTGGCCGGAAAGATGGACATTGGTCGATACGATGGGGGGTTCGAGGCTGACGAGCGAGAACGTGGTCGTCGAGAGACCGAACTCGGTCATCCGGCCAACTCTATTGAGAGTCCGGAAGGAGCGTCTCTGGCACCTACTAGTCGACCGTTCCATGCGTGGTCGCTTCCCCAATTTGAGATCGGTCGTCCCTTGGGTAAGGGAAAGTTTGGAAGAGTCTACCTGGCGAGGACAAGAGCACCGCCACAATTTATCGTTGCTTTGAAGTGTATGTACAAAGCAGAGTTGGTCTCTAGCAAGACGGAGAAGCAGGTCCGTCGAGAGATCGAGATCCAAAGTAACCTGAGGTAAGTTCAAGTCCTTGAAACATTTGTCTGTGCCTCACTTGGTCGGGTTGCTGAAGTGTGTTGTATCGGGTGTTGTTTTTTTGTGTCTTCCTTTCCTTCCTTTTTCTTTCTTTTCCTTTCTTTTCCTTTCTTTTCGTTTTTTTTCTGTGAAAAGGCATCCAAACATTCTGAGGCTTTACGGATACTTTCATGATGAAAAACGAATCTTTCTTATGATTGAGTTTGCGGGTAAAGGAGAGCTCTACAAGCAGCTTCACAAGGCTGGTCGGTTTTCCGAAAAACGTTCTTCCCGCGTGAGTAAGATCTCTTTTCTCAAGGTGCATAAAGAAGGAGAGAAGACGGAGGGAACGAAGAAAGAGAGGGAGAGAGAAATGGGAAAGAAGGGACAAGAGGAAAGGAAGAGAAGCGTGCTCGTGAAAGAGATGGTAGAAGCGAAAGAAACTAAGGCGATTCTCTGTTTGGCAACTCTAGTATATCGCTCAGATGGCAGATGCTCTAGGATACCTTCATAAGAAGCATGTGATTCACCGGGATATCAAACCAGAAAATCTCCTCCTCGGTGTCAACGGAGAACTCAAGATTGGAGATTTCGGATGGAGCGTCCATGCGCCTGGTAACCGGTGAGTCTCAAGATGGGCTATTCCGATGCGTGTGTGTGTGTGTGTGTGAGAAACGATTTAGGATGGAGGGCTAACGCGTATTGTGTTTGTTTCCGCCTGCCCGCTTACTAAACCCCTCAGACGAACAACACTGTGTGGTACTTTGGACTACTTGCCACCAGAGATGGTGGAAGGAAAATCTCATAACGAAAAGGTAGATTTCTGGGCGTTGGGCGTGTTGGCATACGAGTTTTTGTGTGGAGTCCCTCCGTTCGAGGAGGTCAGCGGTCACAAAGAGACTTATCGGAGGATCGCTAGCGTCGACTTTACATTACCAGACGAGATGTCCGCCGAGGCTGGGGATCTGATCACTTCTGTGAGTTCTCTTTCGTGGTGTTATCTCCGGAAAATGGACTGACCTAGGACGTTTGAATGGTTACTCTAGCTGTTGAAAAAAGACCCGGAACAAAGACTCGCGCTGGACCTGGTAGCGATTCACCCATGGGTGTTGAAGTACCGAAAAAAATCAACGACGTTCTCCCAAGGCACTCCCAACTGAGTATGCGCCAGTCGCTGTTCTGCATGGTTCTCTTTCTCCGTGCGCTGCAATGTGTATGATATGTGTTCTGTCATCTGTCATCTATACTCTACTCTCTTTCTACTCTTGGGGAGCGGACCGCAGATGCGGCCGATCTGGTTTTTCCAACAAGCTCTCTCTCTCTCTGTTCGTTTATCTGTTTGCCTGCTTTTTTTTCTTTCCTTTTTTCTTCCTCTCTCGTTCTTTCTTTTCATTTTTATTTTTATTTTCTCTCGTTCTGCTTTTTTATTATTCTCCTTCAGATCTCCACACTTCTCTAAGAATACCCCTTGCTGCGACGCTCTGTTTCATCTTATTTTGTTTCACCGACCGGGTTGTTAAATTTCCAAAGGATGGGGGATTCACGAATATCCGTGGTTCCTCTCCGTTCAGATTTATTTGTCTTTTATGATCATCTCAGGGGAAAAAAGTGGAGGAAGCATCGTTCCGGAAACCCGACCGAGGGAGGGAAAGAGACGGAGAAGAAGAAGGAAGGAAGGAAGAAGTGACCGTCCCATTTTCATCCACAAACACGGACAAATCAGTCCGTGTAAATAAGTCTTTGGTCTGGATATTTCATATCTGATTGGCATGTAACGTTTGATGTTTCATTGGTTGCAGCTACAGCCAGAAACGGGAAACGTTGAGATTGAAATCATGTAGGGATGTATATATATAGTTACACATGAGATGATGGAAATAGAAACCAAAAAAAAAAGGGGTAATTGTTAGGGTTATCGAGCACAAACGCACTAAAGAGGTCAAAGATCAAAGTAGCTTCTAGACCCTAAACGATCGGAGATGACAGCTTTAGCTTTCACAAGCATATATTTATATTTAGAACGGGCCATGTTCCGCAGATGCCCTGAAGCGCCGCCAGTGGCAGCTAATATGCCGGCGTTCAAATGGCCCTGAAAGACCAGACGATGAATGCATCAACCCAAACAGACGCCTCCTCTAATGAACGTCGGCCTTGCCTGTCTCCGTGCTGTCAATCCATGAGCGGCCACCCCATCATCTGGTCCAGAGCTAAACATCGGACCCCCAGCTTTTTTAATCAGATTGACGTACCTTGAAATTTATCTGATCAATCATTTGCCTCCCGTTGTTTTTTATCCGACCACATTCTTCTTGTCTGATTGGATTGTTTCTTTCCGAGAAGAAACAATCCAATCAGATTTCGTCGAGATCTTCCTGCTGCGTGTGTCTGTTTGTTATGTGGGGTGTGTGTGAGTGTAAGTGCGTACATGTTTACTATCAGTTAGACAACCTTTTCGTAATGTTATCTCTCTTTTTTCTTCGCTCTTTCTCTTGTCGCTTGTCCTCTCTTGCCTCTCTTGCTCCCTATGAGTCTTGTATCATAAGCTTTCTCTGGCCGATCTTCTCTTTATCTGCCTGCTTGGTCACTGTTTTCGACTTTCTCTCTTTATCCTCTCTTCTTTTTTTTTTGCTTTTTTTTTTAGCCTTCACACTTTTGCTCCCTTGAATTTTGGATCCTTCAGGATCGCCACAGTTGGGCCTTTTCTCTCTCTCTTCCACGCCCCATTATTATTCCCTATCTGTTGTTTGATTGCTTCTATGAGAGAAGAAGAAAAGTTCGAAAACTATCGCGTTCTCTTGTCTTACAGTTCACGCTAAAAAGAAATCGAAAAACCCCAATTTGTCAACCCTTCCCTTCTTTCTTCTCCATTCCCATCCCTCCCGTTCGCTACTCTTCATCCAACCTATCCCTAGCGCCATAAAGAAGAGAATCGCACAGGTTACCGTTTAGTTTCCTTTCTTTTTCTCCCTTTATTCTCATCCTCCAAGCATGACTTTGTCTAAGAATCAACGAAAGTGAGAACTTGTCTCCGTTTCAATTCATGTGTATATGATAGATAGAGAAATAGACAGTGACCAATCCCCGTCGTGGTTGCCGTACTGATTTTCCGTCGCTCTCTTTTCAAATCTTCCGTCCCTTCCAGATGGGGACAGGCAAACTTCCCGATCTTTTGTTGGTACGCCATCACTGGTGTCGTCGGCCTATTCTTTATTAGACATGTTACCCTCACCCTCGCTCGGTACATCCGACGGAAACGATCGATCCGGCTCATGAACCAGCAGAGCGCATCGACCGAACATGGATCCTCCCATCCTGGGTCTCCCTCAATCATAGGCAGGATCTATAACACGACACTCACTGCGGGTAAAAAATCTCTTGGTTGGAGGGCATTCGCC
This sequence comes from Phaffia tasmanica, assembly GCA_014825565.1. Taxonomy (NCBI): domain Eukaryota; kingdom Fungi; phylum Basidiomycota; class Tremellomycetes; order Cystofilobasidiales; family Mrakiaceae; genus Phaffia; species Phaffia tasmanica. The sequence continues at coordinate 108,917 of MVAI01000014.1, read as the reverse complement.
ATTGGGCTCTGGTATGACGTACCTCTGGTCGAAATGTTCTGGAGTGCCATGTACACCATGATGGTTCTCATCCTCGGATGGTACTATAGTCAGTCTCTTTAGTTTAAGCTGGAGTTTCCTTTTGGATCTGTATCAGCGCTTTTTTCCTCAAGAACTAATCAATTGATCTTCACTTTTCTCGCTCATTACCCCTCACAGTCGATCCATCAGACCCAACGGCGACTCAGGCAGTCAACATCGGAAACCTTTGCGGTTTATTGTCTTTCATTCAGGTAAGTAGCTTCATCAACGTTTTTTTAGTCTGTGCATATAAATATACAATCATCTTGTCTCGCGCGGCCTATCAAGTTAAATATTTCAAACCTTGTTTGACTTATTAAACATTTCTCAACGTCATAATTACAAAAGTTTCCGCTTGTGATCGGTCTTGCCTCCAAGAACAACGTTTTGTCTTGGTTCACTGGAATATCTTATGAACGTGTAAGTCCTTCTCTCTCTTCTGGGATTATCTCTTGTTTATCTCTTCAAAGCTTCAATCTTATTCAGACTGTGTTGGTTTCTGCACCTACTTGACGTTGCCGCGATCTTTGTTCTTGTTATCTAATCTTCCAATTGACCTGGCCGCAGCTTAACTTTCTCCATAGAGCATCCGGTCGAGCCCTGCTTATCTTGTCCTGGACTCATGTAGTTAGCAGAGGAATGATCATCGGGTTTGTTCTTCTCTTCACCTTCTTCTTTGATCGCTTTGTTGCTTGAATGTCTCGCCCTCGGATGATTTCCTTGTTGAACCTAGTCTGATGGAGGCGTAAACTCTTTTTTCCCTTTCTTCTTCTCTTTCTTCTGTTTTCTCTTTCAATGAATCCAATTTAGGTTGTCCGAACATACGTCACTCAAGCTGCTCAAGATGAGGATGGGTGTCGTTGCTTTCCGTTCGTCTGCGTCTCTTTTTTTATTTTTTTATTTTTATTTACTTTCTTCCCATGATACACTCGCCACCCTTGCCATCTATTTTGTTGAGTGCTGATGAATAGCCTTTCTTATCTCTTGCTCTTTCTCGCCTGGGAACAGTGTCGTACAACTTGCTCGTCCTTCTATCTCTCAAGCCGTTCCTCCGAACGATGGCCTATGAGGTCTTCCTCATTAGTCATATGATTCTTGCTCTGCTCCTCCTTGTAGGTTGCTACATGCACTGGGTTGAATTCGGATCAGTACGTCTCTCATTCACTTCCCCTACACATGTCCACAATCAGGCCGGCTGATCTATCTTGCACTTGTCTTTTCTTTCTCTGATTTCAGTACATCTGGCCGGCGATGTTCATCTGGGGTCTCGACAGATTCGTCAGGGCCGCCAACATCATCTTCCTCAACAAGCTCTGGTTGTCGTTCAGACCAAGCTCGGCCAACGTAGCTTCTACTGCTGTCGTAAAGTATGTGTCTCCCCTGCACTGGTCCTCCTTTTTCTTCTCTCTTCTTTCGGAGCTTGACGTCGTACTAATAACGTACTCGCTTCCCTTACACTAGGATCCTTCCTGATGCTGCACTCGAGATTACAATGGAGCGATCCATGCGATGGATCCCTGGACAGCACGTATACTTGACCTGCCCAAAGATCTCCCGAATCCGTTCGTCGTGCTTCTTCTCTCCCTATTTTTTTCTTTCCTCCGTAGGTGTGAGTTAGTAACCAACTAACTTTGAGTTTCTTGTGTCTTCCCAATAGCATTCGAGGCACACCCGTTCACCGTGGCTTCTATTCAGTCGGCCAATTCGACCGGCCCGTCAACTGTCCGGTTGATTGTCAGAGTCCGAGACGGCTTCACTGGCAGACTCGCCAAAGTCACTCAAGAAGCCGGCGGTCAGACCGAGGTCAAAGCTTGGTTGGACGGCCCACACGGTTTGATTAAAGGGCTGGAGAGCTACCACTCGGCCGTCCTGGTCTCTGGTGGATCAGGTGTCACTTACACCTTACCTCATTTACTTAGCTTGGTCGAACAGGCCAAGCAGGGCAAATCAGCGGTTAGGCATCTGACGTTCGTCTGGATCGTTCGAAATCTTGGTGGGTCCTTTTGTTCTCTTTTTCATTCTTCCTTTCTGTCTCCTTGCGTGCTCTCTTCGTGCGCAAAGACTGATTTGCATATCGGTCTGTCCCAATCATTCCTTGTTCTGCTTTCTCTTAGATACCATCTCATGGATCGGCTCGACTCTAGCCTCCATCCAAGCATCGTGCCCTGCGTCTTTGGTTCTTGATATCAGGATCTTTGTCACCCAGACCAAATCTGTTCACCCGTCCGGAAATGGCAGCCCTGCGTCTTCGTCCCAGACTCTTCCGACTGCCCATCCTCATGCAGTCCCTGTCGGTCTGTCCGATCTAAACGGAGAGAAGCCGTTGAAGTCAGAGTCGGCCGAGAGCTCCGAGTCTAGTAGTATGGATGAACACGATAACGAGAAACGACCGGGCAACAAGGGCGTCGGAAGCTTGATCGATAACAGTCTCAAACGATGCATCGTGACGGGTCGGCCGGATCTGAACACCATCTTTAGGGATGTCGTAGATGCTGCCAGGGGTGGTGCCGTCAATGTTTCTGGTTCGTTCCTCTTCGTGTTGATTCATTATATATATATCCCTCTTTTCAGGAAAATCCCTTGCTCCTGCTCCCTGTACTGACCGCTGAATAACCGCCTTGTACAAATGGAAATTTCACAGTCTGTGGACCGACAAGTCTATCGAACGCAGTCAGGGAATCACTCTCCTCAGGAAACTCCTTCAAGTTGGCCGATGTCGCCAAGGGAAAGGTCGGCGCTGTCGACCTTCATGTGGAGAGTTTCGGTTGGTAGATAGGTACCTAGCCAGCCAAATTGATTGGTGATGGGTATCTTAGTTCTCCTTTATTTCCTTCTTTCTTTCGGCTCGTTCATTCATCCCCATTATCCCCAAAGTTTCGTTTGCCCCTGGTCTCTCTTACCCTCATATTCGTGGGAAGGGTGGCTGTATATAACAGATTCTCTCATCTATACTTGTCTAAATTCTATAATTCCCGATCTCAATGCTCTCCCTCATTCTCTCCGTCCTCCCTATGTATGTCTCTTTTATGCCCATACATTTGTCCTCTATCGTAGGCCAAATCCAATACATCAGATCTCCTTGATCCTTTTTTTTTCTCTTTCCCTCTCACGAATCATCTTTAATCCTTTTTTTATATATGTAATGGGTCGTCGCTGTATACTTGGATGTGGCCGCGATGCTGAGTTGACATGATTCATAAGAACAGAAATAGCTCATTAGATCCGAGAATAGAGAAAACAGGACGTATACAGAAGATTCTTGATATTGGTGCATAACGTCGACGGGGCAAACCCCTCTTGGTGGGAAGAGGTGAAAAGAGATGAAAGGAGACTAAATCAGTATACTAAAAGAAGATAAAAACACATCAGAATTAGATAAGGTGAAGAAAAAGAAGCGTCATGACCAAACTTCGTTCTGTGAGGCTTATCAAACCCGTCGTGTGACCCGTCTCACTCTAGCCCTTTACCGGGGACATTCAACTGTCACATCCACCTAAAGCTCCGAACGATTTCGCTCTCTCGGGGAGCCTATCGTGGTCGTCCAATTTGATGACCGAAGAAACCTTCCAGTGGTAAGAAAAATGGGAGGAAAACAAAAAGGGGAAGACAGTAAAGAAAAAGGCCAGGTCATGGTTTAAATGCTCCACAATGGTGGTTTTCGATGGCATGCTCCTTTCGAAGCATCACTATTCATTTGGCTTGAGCTGATTTTGTTTGACCGGACGAAGTCAAACTCATCAGCCACTGATGGGTCGAAAGAGAAAAATGGAGAGAGAAGGGCAAACTCACCGGTCAATTACAGGATACGTCTCGCCAATCTTCTTCTCAGATCCTTGCTGGGAAGAAAAGGTGGCTTGATCTGAACCTTCCTCCTTCGCTGCCATCACTGCCGATTGATCCAACCTATCCGTCAACGTCATCAGCCCTGAGGACCCTCTGCCGTTCTCCCAGTCGACCAGACCTCCCAATCGGGTGGCTCGAATACCTTCGGTGTCGAGCTCTCCGTGTCCGTTCTGCATGATCTCGAGCTCGGCATCTCGGATCTGATCCCAGACCTGATCCCAAGAGCAAGAAGTACGAGTTAGAGTACACAAACAGAATAGAAGCAGTTCAGGTCAGGTCATGTTGGGTCACAATCGACGGTCATAGATCAAGAAGAAACCAAAACGAGGGCCACTCACCTCATCACACATGCAACCGATACATGTCTGGACATCCCATTTGATTCGTTTGCTGGCCGGGAAATCGGCTGAGTATGAGGGCAGCGCTAGATAGGGTAGCATGCAACAACACGAGGCTAGCGAGATCTCTTGTTTGTAAAGGGTGACGATCTTGACGATCGGGTCCGATGGGTCGTTGAAGACGATTTCGAATTGGAGAGTAGATGAAAACCGGAGACCGGTGTTTGTTGCTGGAAGTGTAGTCGATCGAATGAGGTCATCTGTTGGCTAGCCAGGAGTTAGAGCATAGAAAAGGGATTCGACGGATGTGAATTCTTTGAATCTAAGCACCAATCAGAGGAGAAATTATCAGATATACTCACCAGACGCCCCATCCGCTTCCATTCCCAAAAGCTACCCTTGTCTTTCTCGGCATCAATCAGGATGTTGCCTGATTTCCTGGCTCTAGCAGCGAAATCTTTGAGACCGTAACCGGACTTTTCACCTTCCTGAAAGATGAATCTTTTGGGACCGAGTATCTCTTGAACCTGACTTGGATCCTGTTTGGATGCAATCTTGGTGGTCTGTTGGATGTAGCAATTGATCGCATACAGATTCACCTGGTTAGAACCGAACGTCAATGAGAGTGCTAGAGGTGCGCCTATGATAAATTGCTGTCAAGGGCAACAGAACAAGGAGTGAGCCAGCATGTAAGATAAGAAAGGGGTTCAAAAGCAGATGTGCGCGCAAGACGAAAATGAGGAGTACACATACACTGGCTGTAAGGCTAATCTTGTAAGGGCCAAGACTGGACGAGACACCCTCACTGTGGTGATGGAACTGGTAGACTGGAACGAGGAAATGCGATCGGCAAACGATGGTTTAGAATTTGAACGGTCAGGATAAGTAAAAAGGAGGTACGCACTGTTTCCATCCGTCTGGGAGGGACTAGATACGATAACGACCTCTCTGGAGTCAGACAGGTCTTTGGTGAAGATAGTACCGGAGCCTACGACCGTTCCCTTAACGCTGTACGTTCATAATGGAGGACCAAAATGTCAGGCATGAATGCTGCGAGCGTGATCAAAGAGAGGCAAATGTAGTGATTCGTACAAGTACTGGATTCGACCATGGGCCGATCGCTCTGTCACCGGACTGTCGCTTGGGATATGAAAGTTGAACTCGATCCTATATATGTGTGTATGAGTGAACAGGTAAAGGTGCATGTGTAAGAATGGCATGAGGAAAATATAGAAGAAAGAAAGAAAGAAAGAAACCCTAAAGCAGACTCACGTATTGACACCTTTCTCGAGCCACACACCCTGCCCGTCACCATCCAGAAGAAGGACCCGCTCAAAGACTTTCTCATCCTCCCAACTTTGATTCCTCATATTGAGACGCTGCATGCCGACAAGTTCAATTTTGATCTCTTTGATAAGCTTTCGTTGAGGAGCGACGACATTGAGAAAGCCATTGACCTTGCCATCTCTGCCAGGGACCGAGGTGTCGGCGTCGGCATGTGCAAGAGCATTGACCCAACCTCTGCTAGGTGGTCGAATGAAGACGAGTGCCTCGGCGAGGCAGAGCGATGCCTTTGGCTTTGTCAGGCTCATGCCCAAAGCGGATGAGATCAGATGGGGCAAATGTCTGGAATCTTGACCGCATGGATTCCTGAGAGGGTCTCCGAGGGGAAATATTGGAGCAATCGCATCCGGAAGACATTGGGCTGGAGTAGACTCAGAAGCTTCCGAGAGAGATGATGCGGGTGATAACAAGAGAGATTGAAGTGGAGGGGGTGGATGAGAGTCGGTGCTAGAAGAGTAACTAGGTGGATCATCCCTAAGAGATGAGGAAGATAGAGTGGTCGGTATCCTGGAATCGTACATGGTAAGTTTGAATGGCTTTGGAGAGGCAACGGGAGAAGGATCAGGAACGATCGGTAAACAGAACTGATAAGGACGATGTAGAGAAAGAAAAGAGTCCTTTGGGTTCTGTCGACGAGTCTTGATATAGATCTGATCGACAAGAAGAGAGAATATGAGTCAGAGAGTACAGAAGAGAAATACGAGGCAACAAAGAAAAGAAAAGGAAAAGATGAGATGAGATGAGATAAGAAGACGGTTGGTGTATTTGCAGTCCTGATATAATCCAGGACAAACTGTTATCTCTCAGGAAGGTAATACTCTTAAACTCTGCGCTTTATGTCCAAGATTCTCTCCCTGCGAAAGAGATATGAATTTTTCCTCTAGTTTTTCCCAATTCATTTTACAGAGACACCAGAGTGGTGTGTACATGGGTTTAAAAAAAAACAGTGATGACTGGATTAAGAACAAGAGCCGGAGCGAGAATTCTATTACTATTGAGATTTCAGTAAAACACCAACAAAGATCTTGAACGATGGAATCTGAAAGAACAGGATAGAAAGAAAGAGACCGAGGTGAAAATGTGAAAATGTGAAAATGAGTCAGAGTTCAGTGTGAATGCGACATGGTAAGTAGATGTATGAACGAATGTGGTGTGCTTCATCTTCTATACTCAGAGTGATCGTTCATTCCTTGATAGAGATCAGTTTTCATAAAAAGATACGTTCTATCTGTGAGTGTGTATCTCTATAAACATATCTGTAGCCATAAGCACGAGTGTAAAGAAAGTAGGCATCATCCTCTTAAACTTCTTTGAGATGTCATTAGTACACGTTTCTAGTGACGGAGGTGTGAGTGAGAATAAAGTGAGCGTGTATGTGCCTGGATGCATGTATGTGTTCTCTCTGCGTGACTGACTCGGCACGGATAATCTCGAAAAACCTCGGTGATCGGATCCGAAACGCTCACAGCGGTTGATCGGCGAAAAGAGCCGACAGATAAATCTCTTCCCAATAACTGGACATTATTATTACTTTTTATCCTTCTTATCCTTCAAACAGAACTTTTTGGGCTGTCTTTGTATCACTAACTCTGGTACTATACTGAAGGTTTCTGTTTCTTAGCTATCAATTCTACCCATAAGATGTAGTTCATATCCTTCTCTTCTTCCCTATGTCTTGTTCTATCCTTCTTCTGTTTCTTGGTTATCAGCATATGACTTCATTTTCTTCGTATTCGTTCTTCAGTCCTTACATCTATTTTTTCTTTTTTTTTTCTCAAAAAAATCTGATGACTTCTCTACCATCTGCGCGCATTTTTGTCAAACCGGAGAATAGCAGAGGAGACAAAGGCAAGCTACCTGGTCAGCAGAATCGATTACGTTGGACGATATTCCATGTGAGACCTCACACATGTTTATCACGTGTCCCCTTCAGATATCTATTCCTAAACATGGTCCCAAATATACTCCAAATATACCTCAAATGCACCCCAAATGAACTCTATAACCCTAACTGGATCTATGGTGTGTGATCCCTAGGGTATTATCTGAATCTCTCTTGACAAACAACCTGGCCGTTTAGTGATCGTACATACAACTACTTTGATACCCATACCCACGCCCACGTTAATTGGCTCCTTAGTCCTATGGTCGCCCCTTTCGACCTCTCGGGTTCTGATAAGACGGCCGTATCGTCCTGTTCAGATATCGAAGACAACGACAAGGAGGTCGAAGAGTCAGTCCCCATCTGTCCTTGTTCTTCCCTTGTCTCTTCAGGCTAACCTATCCTTCGATACCTTATCCGGCTTGTTTCTCTGTCTCTTTATATCTTTCTCCATCTGTAGCTTCTCGTCTGCAGAGGTAGAAGCTGCTCATTTTAGATCCCGCTACCTTGAGATCTACCGAACGCTTGAAGACACAAAGGCCGAGCTCGGTACGTCTGTTGTTTGTGTCTCAAGGACCTGTCAAACGACGGCGCGACGTTTAACCCTTTCTGTTTTCTGTTTTCTGTGTTTATTGCCCTTCTCTCTTCATTGATCATTTCTACTCATCTCTCGACCATTGTGCTTCTCTCCTGACAAGATGAGTTCCAGACATCATCCAAAGAGTTGGAAGAAGAACTCGAGAGAGAACTTGCAGCAACCGAGGCTGCCCAAGAAGACCTCAAAAGTCGGATCACCCGACTGGAAACTGAAAAGGAAGAATGGAAGGTGAGTGATTCCTATGGATTCCGGCCACATTTCTTTTATCTTTCGTTCTCGGACACGGATAAAAACTATGGCCTTATGATCTTGTTCTCATGTCTTTGTCCTTGGGGGTTTTCATGGCTGCGCTCGCTCTCTTTCCTTCCCAGGCAAAACATCTGTCTACACAGAAAGCACATAACCTGGCGCTCGGTTCTCTCCAGCGAGAGCTGGACGCGGTTGTACGTCATTTTGCCTCTCTTTCTCACTAAATTCCTCTTTCAGACTCGCTCATCCCTATTCATATCCATTTTCTTGCGTCCTGTTCTTCCCTTCTTCTGTTGCTCTTTCATATGGACATTAGAAAGCAGAACGCGATCGTTACAAGGTTTCCCTACGAGATCTAGAGATGGGTGTTGACGATCTAGAGCGCAATGAACGCATGGTCTCGTCCTCTCTTCAAGACATGGAGTCAAGATATAATCGAGCGATTGAGGAAAAAACGCTACTGGAGCAGGAGCTGATTGATAAACAAGAGCTGGAGGAAGAAACCCAACGTCTGAAGGATGAGATGAGAGGTCTGTTTTGGCTTTCTTTCTATTTCCCTTTTTTTTTCTTTCTTTTTTTCTCTCTCTTCACCTTGCTTTTATTCTCTTTTAGAAATCCTGACCAAAATTGTGAATATACCTGTCCATCATATAGACCTCTTGTCTGAGCTTTCGGTACTCAAGCAACAGCAGCAACGTGTCAAAGCGCTTTCGCCTCCCCCTCCTTCGCCTACACTATCCGAAGAAACCTCGATCGGCTCCCGGCCCATGTCGCTCATCCGGAAATCTTCCCAAGAGCTCTCCATGGCAGACTTAGTGATGTCTCCTCCTCCCTCGACATCGACATCGTTTTTGGAACCCGGCTTTGCCTCTCCGTCGTCACCCTCAATCTCACACATTACCCGTTCTCCATCCAGACTACCCGTTTCGGGACCGTCACCTAGTCGGTCCTCCAAGTCGGGTATCACCTCGAGTGCGTCAAGTAAAAATCTTTCGTTGGGAAGTACGGTTACCTCCAGAACGGCAATGCCATCTCCTCTGAACTCAACTCTCAAGCCGTCCGGTAGTAAACAAACAACGACCCAACCAGCCGTCGTCTCATCCCGACCGTCGAAAGTCGACTCGAAATCAAGAGGAGTTCGAATGGTATCTGATCTTGGGGAACGTGTCCGGACGTTACAGAGTAGAATTCAGACACATAATCTTCCAAGGATGAGGAAGACGATACCCGGAAACGTTTCCTCTCGCGCCAATCTGGGAAACCCTTTGTCGCCTTCCTCTAGGAGACAAGACCCAGCCTCTCCTCTTCCAATGGTTCCACCGACCACTGACCTGCCCAGTTCAATTCATCCGAGGATGAAAGCGTTGACAGACAAGTCCGCTCTGATCAGACCTGGTAATGTCCAACCCAACACTCCAGGAACTCCAGGTCCAGGTGATTGGGTACTTGTTAGTGAGAGCGAAGAATCACCAACAGCTCTCAAACTTGGAGCACGGCTTTCCTCAGTCTCTAAACCGCTCGCTCGATCGTCTCCACGTCCAGTTTCTCGACAAACCCTACCGCATTCTCCTCTGAGAGTCGGGTCGTCCTTGGCATTCTCCCGTTCTTCACCTCTATCATCACCATCATCGCCGCCTCCACCATCAGTAGCGGCGAAGAGGACACATCGGTTGTCAACGTCCAGTCAACCCGGATATAGACCTTCCTCCAGGCTGTCCACCCTAGCACCCGCGGGAATCCCAGTTAGAGCAACCACTCCAATACCGTTGCCTCTTACTGAATCTTTGGACCCAGGACCAGACCCCTCCCACTCTAGAGGTTCGAGCTCTGGTTCAGGCATAGAGTCAAAACCAGGAAAAGAACTCCCTCCGAGATTGTCAGAGTCTAACTCATCAACTACATCCCTGAACAGTTTAGCAGATGAACCTGGCCAACTGTATTCGTTCTCTTCTCTGCATCCACAACCTCAGCCTCAATCTCGTCCCCATTCACGTTCGCAGTCCCATTCAAGTTCTACTTCACGTCCTAGATCTAGATCTAGAACTATATCCGCATCCACATCATCCCGACCTTCAGTTTCCCACCCTCAGCCTATCGAAGCGGTTGGTTCCACCAAGTCGGCAGAACCAACGGTATCACAATCACAATCGAAGATTCCCCCAAGATCGTTCCATTCAAAAGGGGATGGCTTTCTGAAACGGTCGACCGGTCGGACATCTTTGATCGAACGTTCGCCATCTACCTTCGGGTTCCCTAGATCATCACCGCCATCGTCACCATCATCATCGTCTGAACCTCGGGCTCAACCTCAGACGCAGGGACACGTTTCCCGTCTTCGACAACCCCGAACATCTCTTGGTTCCTCCTTCTCCTCGTCCAACACCGCTTCGACTGCCACCATTACTGGCACTGGCGGTACAGCCGGGAGAAGCAGACCGAGTTCGATCTCGGCCCTTCCAAAGACAAGACTTCCACCTGTACCTTCCATCCCATCTTATATAACTCCTGGCTTGACGCCTGGTCCCAAGGCCGGACACGGGGTGCGAGGAAGACGGTCGATCGGGTCGGTCTCGATGTCGGTGCCGAGTTCCGGGAGGGCCATGTCACCTGTTGATGGTATTGGTGCGCTTGCTAGTGAGACTATCGGTTCGAGGTCGGATATCAGACCGAAGTCTGCTCTGGCAGGACGGATGAGAAGTTTGACAGGTAGTGGGACCGGAAGATGAATAACCTGACTTCTTTATTTTATTTTTCTTCTTTTCTTCGGTCCCTGTATCTTTCTTCTCTTTTATTATTTCTTTCGTTTTCTTCTTCTATATTTCTCTTTTGGGACTGTTTTGTGCAGATACGTGTATTGTTTCTCCCGGTTCGTATACACCCTCGTGATAGCGGGCTGCTTGTTATACCCTATTAACCTATAACCATCCAATATCGTTTCTTATTCAAACCCTCTTTTTGTCTTTATCAACAATACGATCGACCAGCCCTCCTCTCCCTACCGTAGTGAAACAATAGATGATCGACTTGAAACCCCGGAAAGGTCAAAAGTGACCGAACCAAAAGATTTTCAAATAGAGTCCACAGGAAAAGTGTGTCAAACCCATTTAGTACTCGCATAGTCCTTGGGAGGTTACTTGAATCAGAGATTCAAAGGAGCAAGCAAGTGTGGACAGGTCTACGTTCCCTCCTTTATCAACGGAGGGACTCCCTCTTCCTCTTCTTGTTTTACCAAGAGGAAAAAAAGGAAGCTTAGAGGAGGTGTCTAGTCTCCAATAGGACGGTGATCTTCCACTGGCTAGTTAGAACCCTGACCGTAAGAAGGAATCTCTCCCGTAGAGAAAGAAACTGAGGTAGGGTTCTAGGCAATAAGCTGGTGGGGAGGAGAAAGAAAGAAGCATAGAGAAAAAGAGAAGAATCGAAAGAAAGATGGAAGAATCAACGAGGGTGGTCACCTGGATGAGCTCAAAGGAGTTGTTCATGGTGCCCACTCCTGGTTTTAAGACAGATACAATAAAAGGAAAGGAAAGGAAGACGAATGAAAAGAAGTTAAAGGGTGCTGAGAGAACGGGACAGACTCTTTCTCAAAAAAAAAATGGTCGTTCTAAATACGCCTAGTCGTTTGTCTAGGGCTCGTCTCATTGACGCGTCAATGCTACAAAGGATTACTGACTATGTGACCGTTTGAATTGCGCCTGCCTAGCTTATTCATTCTACGGGATAGAGAAATTCAGTTTGTCTATCCTCTTCAGGTTTACCCTTTTGAGTTCCCTCCTCTCACTCTTTCAACCCGGCTGTTGGTCAAAGAAAGGAAGAGTATGGAGGAGATGATAGGCTGGGAGAGGAACTCCCGGGCTTCATTTGTCATGTGTTATCGTTTCTGATCAAGGATGAATATACAAGTTTTTATAAAGACATGAAGAGCAAGTACAACAATTGAGCTTAATCTAAATGTCACAGCAATGTAATGAGAAATCGGATGAGAACTTGGAGATCTCTCCCCGGCGGCCTCCTAGACTGATCGAATGAAAGCGGAAGCCAATGCGACGCGTCCCAGTACGCGTCAATGGCAATGCTTAGTTGTCTCAGACATGATGTATTCAAAGTACACGTTCAGTCCTTTTCGGTAATCGAGTCAAGCTCTGACCTTGACTTATTCCAATCCCGTATTACTGTTGGCGTTTGTGTTTCGTCAGAAATCATATGCTTGTACTTACTATGTCGGTCTGTTCGGTAGACTTTTCTCGGGTACGATGATCTGCTTTGTTCTCTCTCTCACCATCTTTGCTATTTGGACTGCTTCGAAACAGAACTGAGTTATCCTGACTCTTCTACCAAACAAGATAACTTTAACAGGATTCATCGTGGGCGCATCACTTATACCCGTGCTCACAGGGGTTGAGACTGGGATGTATATTGTGTGTTGTGTATCGTGTATCGTGTATCGTGTATCGTGTATATAACGTGTATTAGGAAGTTCCGTAACAAAGCAACAAACTTGTCCTAATGAAAGTGCGCGTGAGAAGGAATATTCCATTACTCGCGAGAAAAAAACTTCTTAGGGTTAGGAACTTGTTCACTACATACACACACACATATTCACCCACATACACACCTACATCCACCTCTCATTCACCTACTTTCCTCGAGTTTGTTTCAACATGGGACGCAGGTGAGTGGAGAATCTATCACAACAACCTTGTACTTCTCCAATCTCAATAAATCTCACCTTTGGTTTGTATTTTCTTGAAGTACAGGACTCACTCCGGTAACCCTAGTCTCCGAACCAACACCGGCTCATCCTCGTCTTCCTCTCCTGACAGTCCGTCAAGGACCCTTCGGTCGATTTTGACTACCAAACTAGCCAGAGGTGTCATTGAGTCTCTGGTCCATGTGATGGTTTTTGAATCGTCCTGCTCGCCTGTAGATCAGACGAGATCATTTGAGGAAACAATGACGCGGATGATCGACCGGTTTGATTCCAAAGACGTTAGAGTCCAGAGAGCACTCTCTCGACTTCTCAAAGTCCGTTCCCTTCCTTCTTACATGTTTCCAAACGGTCCATCAGAATGATATCAAATTTGACACTTGTCTCTACCGCTATCGTTTCGATAGATGCTCTGGGTCGAACAAAAACGGATAGATGCAGCCCTCCATTCAACCTCCTCTACAGGCGCCTCCGGATCAACCTCCGCCAACAGACCGCCTCAAGATCCCGTGGTTCCTACTCGAAATCGATCAAACACCCATCTACCCATGTCCAACCGAACTAGAGCTGCAGATTTTGGAGACAGAATGGCGACAACAACCCTGACGAATCCTTTGATCCCTCCTCATAGATTCATCCCTCTCGTCAACCGGGGGTCGATTTCTCGTTCGTTAAGCGCGGTTTCTTTTCTCGATAGAACTCGTCCACGTTCGCGACCGACTGTTCCTTTAAACGGACCGACGTTCTCGGATTTTTTCTCTGAAAATGACGATGACGATGATGAAAACAGGGATGAGGATGGGTTTGGGCTTCGAGAAGAGATGGATCCGATCGATTTGATCTCTGATCCGACAGGGGATCATCAAACACCTGTTGATACAGGTTTGGATACTCACCATTGGGGATTTGCTCCTGAAGATGATGATGGAGATGAAGATGAAGATGAAGATGAAGAAGAAGAAGACGCTGATCGTGGTTGGGGCCATACAGGGAATGCCGATGAAAATGATAGCGAGGAAGACGAGGAGGAGGATGATGACGATGATGGTGAGTACCTACCAAGTGCCCATGCCGCCCATTCTGAACCAAATGGATCAGCCACCGGCGAAACCGACGAACCGCCTCCGTTCTCTCGAACCCGTCGGTTCACAGACCTTCTTCAGCCAAGTGCTGGGTTAAGGACAAGTTTACTAAGAATCGGTAGTCCCCTTGGGATCAGAGCTTCATCTAGAGATTCAAGGTTAAGACGGCTGTCTTCATTGAATTACATCGTTGGCGATGAAGACGAGAACGAGGAAGATGGCGGTAACGATGACAATGCTGGTGGTAATGTTGGTGTTGGTGATGCCGTCACCACCGGTCAAGAGGCAGGAAATGATCCTGACCGGACGATCAACACTCGGACTCGGCAGACTTTAAGCTCTCGCCCAAACACGTTCGTCCGTCCCAGGAGAGCTCCGCCAGGCCCAACGGCGCCTTTGGAGGAGCATCATCAGTATGCGTCTTATATCAGGGGCATGGTGACGGACGACGAACCATTGGCCGTCAGCACGACTCGTGATTCATTCCCGTCGCTATCTTCTTCCTGGACGTCGATCATTCAACAGTTGGCACCCACATTAACAATACCACCACGGCTACCACCATCTTCATCATCGACCCAACCATCATCAAATTCACAACCGGCAAGCAACGCAGATACCGAGACCATCTCTCCTAACACTCAAGCCGATCTTCCTGCTCAATCCGCTTCCGAGCTGACCAACGGATCCGAGCCAAGACTAGGTTCAGAGGAAAGGAACGAATTCGAGGACGCCTCAGCAGGAAGGAGAGCCCGGTCTAGAGTCGGGATAGAAAACCAAGTCCGCTCTTGAGCTTTTCCCTTCTCTCCCTTCTGTTTTGATCCTTCGTTCTATCTTTTCCTCTTCGTTCTATTGTTTGTGTATAAGGAAAGGAGAAGCGGGGCTGAGATCGACCTCCCAAAAAAAAAGAAATTCTAGTTGTAAAAGATAAATAGATGTATGAAAACAAAGAATCTTGTATGGCTTTCCTCGACTTTACCTCCTCTTTTTTTTTTCTTTCGAATTCTCATGATTCATGTGTCTTTCGAGAATTCCTGGGGATCATTTGCATATGCGAGTTGACATCAAGAAAAGACAGAGATAGATCGTGATTGAGTATACAAGAAAAAAAGAAGGGAAAACAGCAGACCGGGTATGAGAAGAAAAGAAGAGATGGAGGCGAGGAGACTGTTACAAGCAAGGTGGAAAGAGAAATCACTGGTATGGTATCTAGTCCAAGGGGATAAAGTTTTTTTGTTTTTTTGTTTTCTGTTTTTCTTTCTTCAAAGTTTCAATCGAAAGAGGAGATGGAGGAGAGGAAGAGACGATAGATGGGAAAGAAAGGTAGAGACTAGAAGAGCTAGTCCACGTCCGGCAAACCCCTCCCCCCTGGAGACTGCCTTCATGAAAACACTTTTGAAACACGTTTTACTCCAGTTTTCCGAGGTGATCCAACCTGTCCAACACGACTGTTTTACTGCTCTCTTCAATCTCACCGGCCAGGAAGATTTCATCTAGGATGGCGTAGACTTTGTAGAAGTTGAAGACGAGATCAAGTTCGCATACGTTTTGGAAGAACGCATCTAGATGTTTCCAAGAGATGTACACATAACCGCGCCAGGGGTGAGACAGGTTGGGTTGAGCGTTAGACACGTATCAACAGAGTGAATTATGACCGATAGAGAGAATCGAGAAGGTGAAAGGGAAACCAGAAGCATACCTAGCACCTCGACAAAAAGATGGATAGCCTCCAGGTAGGCCAACTCATTGTCGTTCGAATCCACACAGATACAAAAGAAAAGACCGGCATATCGACTTGTGTATATATATGTATGTTCATTCACCACCCAAAATTTCAACAGATGTCAGTCCACGATCAAGACCAAAGAGTTATACTTAACATAGGGCCGAGGGAACGAACCGGTAGACGATCTTAAAGTTCCGGAACTGACGTTCCAAGTAAACGTAAAAGTGAAAGGAAGCGATCAACATCACGTCAACAACAGCCACGTGAAGTCCGTCCGAACATCGATGTGATACCCTAGGGAACTAAAATAGAAAGGAGATCCAACCGACCTCGACAAAATTCGACTGGTATTTCTGGTCTCGAGGAGCGATCAACCTATGGACCTCACCTCTCAGTCGGACCTACAACCCGTTTTGAACAAAAACCCGTCAGCTTTTCGATAGGTTCAACAGCGAAGGCGGAGGAAATAGAAGGCCGAACCTTTTCGTCGTCCTCGTATGGAACATACCACTTGCTCAATCGGGTTTTGCCTTGTCTAAATGTGATTCGAGATCATGAAAGGATCAGGCAAGAGATAGATTCGTCAACGTCAACACTGCAGTTCATTCATATCGGACAACAAGCACACGTTCATATATGTATATGTATATGCACACATACGGAAGAAGAGAAAGAAGAAAATATTCGTTCACTTACCTGTTTTGGATCAAGATAAACTTGATAGACATGATGGTTGCCTAAAGAGATGAGGTTTGCCTTGGTTTTAGGTCTGAGAGGGCAAATGCTTATAGATGGAGAGAGGCGATAGATGTTGGTTTAGGAATATTTTTCTAGTCCACTATTAGGAGATCTTTGTATTCGATCATCACCTTGTTCGCTCAACGCCGATCTATTTTCTTCGCCAGGTTAGACCGTGCGTCTTATGTGTTGCTTCCTTCTTTTTCAACTTTGTCGGGTTCAACACATGGATAAACTTCCTAATAAACCAGCTGTCCATCTTTGAACAAGAAAAGAGGAAAACGAGAGAGCCCGAAAGAAAGAAAAAGACGAAAAAGTCGGATCTAGAAACAAGGGAGAAGAAAGATGGAGATGCTCTAGATTGACTACAGATAACTGAGCCAAGGAAACAGAGATGAGAGAAGAGAAAAGAAAAAGCGCATGAAAAAACTGTTGAAACCGAGTCTAGAAAGATTTGCTAAACATGAAACACCAACAAGACCTTCTAAAGGAGGGTTAAGCGAACAGATCAAGAGCCGACCAGGCTTCTTATAGCAAGACCTCGTCATAAGCCGACTTGTTCAAGATTTTCTGAGGCAGGACGATACATCTGATGTCGTGTCGAGCCAAACAAGGATGGATCAGTTTTTGTTTACCGTAGAACTTTGGGGAAAGGAAAGAAACTCACGATCGAATGTAGACTTCCTTGGAGACATTAACCTCGTCCGCCAAGATGGCGATCGTCTTCTTTGGCTTCAGGGCCGCGGCATCCTCCGGGGCACCGTCCACCCTACCCCAAGCGCCACTATAGACCAAGGTTCACAAGAAAAGAAGAGAGTTTAATTCCTGAATAACAAAACAAGAGAGGAGAGAAAGAGAAGGAACGGAACAGTTCTTACATCTTGGAATCTTTACCAACGATTCCCCATCCGACCACAGCATGCTCACCCAACTCGACTCCTTCCAACAAGATTGCTTCATACACTCTAGCCCCATCACCGATAACAACGTTCGGTCCAATGCTGACATTCGGCCCAATTTTAGCGTTCGGGTGAATTTGTGCCGTCGGGTCGATTGACACCGCGCCAGTGATCTCTGGGCTCGAGGCAGTTCGAGCCGCGGAAGGGGTGAGAAGTCCAGGAGAGGTTTTCGACAAGTGAGAGAGGTAGAGCGCGTTGGCAGGAAGAGCGGAGCTGTTGACCGGAGAGAAGAGATAGAAAAAGAAGACGACCGTTTTAGCCAAAGGAATGAAAAGAGCAGAAGATTTCAAAGAAAGGAATAACGAACCCGGCGCTCTTGATCTGCTGCCAAAAGTCGATGGTCTCGTAAACGAAAAGCTTTCGGCCACTAGCCAATCGGGTGATGACATCCTGCTCGAGGTGGATGATCTCGTCTGGCTCAGATGTTGGGTCCTCTCTGTGAATTTGGGTAGCAGGTTGAGTAAGGAAAATCAGCATGCACGTTTCGTCTCTTCAACAGTAGAACAAAATTCGAACGAACGCAGCAATTCGGGCTTTCTCGTCGGTGGCCGTTTTGATCTCTGAGAAGATGCTTCGGTCAAAGAGGTAGACTGCAAGGTGGTTTTTACAACGTTGTATGATTAGAATGAACTGTTTACAGGTAGTGGCGCTCTCATGATAATCTTAAAAAACAAGAACTTGCCTCCAGTGTTGATGACTGCGGATATGTCGGGAGGATAGACAGAGATGAGCACGAAAGCAAGGTGAAACAGCACATCCACAACTAAAAAGACTTTGCTCTAGAACGTACCATCACTGATAAATCCCTCGGGCTTCTCTACGTAATGAAGCGCCATCCTGCTCTCTTGGTCGACAACGATAGATCCGAATCGGAGCTCCTGACCCTTGGGAACCTTTTTGCCCATGATCGTACCCACCCCACGGTGCTTGGAGTGGAATTCCTGAAGAGACTTCAACGGGAAGGACGAGCAGATGTCGGCGTTGAGGACAAAGATCTGATCGGGCGAGTTTCGAAGAATGACATCTCGGACTGAAAGACGAAATGGAATGGGAAACATTGAGATGTTAGGGTATTGACGAAAAGAAAGAACATGGATTCAAGGACAAACAGTGGTAGAGTCCTCCGGCGGTTCCCATCGCCTTGAATTCTCGTAAGTATCTATCCATAAAATGCAAGACTAGTCGCGCTTAACATGCCGCTGGCCACACACACTCTACTGAGAAAGGAGCAAGAGAAGGAAGAACACATACGAGATGCCCATGTTCTTGAACTCTCTCCTGGTCTCTTTCAAGAAAGGCTCGATCACTTTGTCGTCCCAGATTCCGATCAGGACGACTTCAGTGAGGCCTGGCACCTGGGAGAGGGCCCGGATTTGGTGGTAGATCATTGGCTATACGGAAAGAGAGGTTAAATAAAGATCAGCAACGTGGGTTTGAGACGAGACAAGCAAAATCATGGGCAAGATGAGACCAACCTTTCCGGCAATAGGAAAGAGGGGCTTGGGGGTGCTCAGGGAGAGAGGTCTGAACCGAGTTCCCTTGCTGTGTTTGTAAAAAGCAAGGTAAGTGATCAGAGGGAGATCTTAGAACGAATAGGAACGAAAGATGATCCCGGCTGAGCTTGAAAGGGTTTAAGGAAACGCTAACTTACGAAGGACCTCCGATGAGGATAACACCTGTGATCGACGAATACCATTCCAGATGTAAAGTTACCAAATGAAACAGTAGAGGGAAACAAGCATGCAAGCATAAGTAAAAAGAAGGAGAGAGAAAGAAAACAGAGAAACAAAAAGAAGAAGAAAGAGAAACAAGAAGAAAAAAACAAGAAAAAAACATAAAAACATAATAGTGAATATAGATTTTAGCGAAAAGAGATGAGCAGATGGTCCGGACTTTGCCGGCGTTGATGAAGAGAGATGGGATCTGAATTAGCCACCAGAAAAAGACGAACCCTTGATAGCAGCTTTAGACATGATCTACAGATATGTTCTTTCTTTTCTTTTCTTTGAAAGTAGTGGTTGGAATGACAGAACAGTCGAGGAAAGATGGAAGCGAGATGGTTGTATTCTTTGGGAAAGAACCCGCCGGAAGAAGACGTACCGACCAGCCTAGTGATGATGGCAGAATGGCCCGAGGGTTACCCGGGAGGATGTAACTATGGTAACGAATTACTTACCTAATACAAACACAATGACTAAGCCTTTTATCTAGCCGTGCTACTAGTATAGAAAGCTTAGGTCTCTGTTGGGCTAACGATGCATGCCAGAGGGAAGAGTGAGTGAGTGGGCGAGGGTGAGGGAGGGAGAGGTAGAATAAGAAAGAAGGAGAGGAAAAGAGAGAGAGGGAACAGCGTGTTTGTATGTTCCGAAAGTATAAAAAGGGATGATAGAGAACTGGAAGGTATCAATCGATACGATGAAGCAGAGAGCAACCGCTCACTCCTCAGCTACCATATGAACATGTCATCGTCATTCTTGATCTCAAGCTTGATAGATGAAAGAAAAAAGGAGGAGATGAGAAAGAAGGTAGATAATGACATGCTGTTGATGAATCAAACATGGCATAGCGTTGACAATGAAGAACGATAGAACAGGATGCTGTTTCTAGCTATCTTTGCTCAATATTTGGTTGATAGTAGGATGAGTGTAATCTCTCTAGCGTACAGCCACCCGGTTTGTATTAGGGAGTTGTAATAGAAGTTGTAATAGAAGTTGTATTAAGAATATCATCAGGACTTGTATTGAAGCCTCGCTAAAAGTCCTATTAAAAATCAGATTAGACGTCGAACTAGACCTCTTCATCAAAAACTATAGTGATATTTATAATCAAAATGGGATCAGTCTCTTTCATTAGAAAAGCCTAGTCAATTTTCCTATTCAAACTATAACAAATTCGTAGTGTTCCAGTCAAGTCCTATCGTGCCTTCATTTCCCTTCCGCCTTGTTCTCCCATCCGCATTCTCTTTCCTCCCCATCTCTCTTTCTATCTGTTGGGTATCCTTCTTTGCTCTCATTCATTCACTCTCACTCCCACTGTTCGTTCTTTGATTGTAGACCTGTCCTTACCAACAAATTCTTAAACCTTCTTCGCCCTCCTTTCAGTCAAATCCATCAAGTGGGAGCTTCTACCTTGCCGCTTACCATGGTGCGTTTCCTTTGTCTTGCTTGCCTGCCCTCTTGTCTTTTTGGTGTTTCCTTTTTCTTTTTTTTTTCTTTTTTTTTTCTTCTTTCTTCTTTTCTTTTTCCCTCTTCTCTATCTATCTCTCTTCCCATCACTCTTCCTTCTTCTACTTCTCGAGTGGACCTCTTGCAGATCGCTTTATAAAGCATTGGGAGCGTCTTGAATGATTTCTCACCTTCCATCAACAATACAAACAGAAGAGAAGAGGAGGAAGAAAAATAATAATAACAGAAGATGAACGTCTGACAGGAAAGCGATGAAGAGATCAATCATCTCATGTTCAATCAGGACAATCGTTCAATGCAGTCGGATATCGTACCTCATAATAGCTCTTTCTAGTACAAAATAGAGAGAACGACATGCTCTTCTCTCTATTTGGTGAAGGAAACAAGTCACCCTTACGCACATCACCTTCATTATTGTCCCTCTGGATCATTCTGCATCATCAACGGATATGGCAGTACCCAAGAAAAAAAGGCTGATTCAATTATCGTTTGTTCGCTCAATCCTTCTATCTTTTTTCACAATCCTGTCATTTGGACATTCGGTCTGTTCGACCGGCCTTGATGCCTCTTTCCCTCGTCTGCCTCCCTTGTTTTTGACATGATGCCGGTCTGTCACCCGGTTAACCGATCAAGGCTACTCCCACCGAAAAAATAGATCGTTCTATTCATGATACCGAGCGTTTCATCATCATCGAGCAGCAGGTCCTCCAGGGCTCTGTGGCCATGGCTGCTGCTCATCGAAGAGTCTCGAGAGGTAACCCAGAATCAAACGCGCTCGTCCGGCAAGCAGAGCTGGGGATCGATCAAAGTAAAGCTCGCTTAGAATTCCTTCGCGGTCAACTTGAGAAAAAGAAGAGAAGGCGAGCAGGTTTGCCCAAAGTAGAGGAGGCAAGATGGACCAATCAGCTTGGTAAGCCCAGTCTGGAACATCTCCTTCAACCCAACGACTTTCTAAAATTCGACAAGTACGAGAAAAAGAAAAAAAAAACCGGAAGAGAAAAATATATACTGAAACCATATTGTGCCTGTTTGGCTGATGACCTCTCTAGATTTGATTCGAGCGGAAACCCCGTTGTCTGTCCCTCGGATCTCACATATGCTCAGCAAACTCGAGTTCAAGCTTAAACTCGAGGACCAGTTTCGGCAGGGCCGAGAAAAGATGGCATCCGCGCTGACAAACTCGACAGCGAAGGACGACCGAAAGGAAAGAGCTCGACTGGCAGCCGACCAAGAGGAAAGCAGAGAAAGAATTAAGTTGCTCAGAATGGCTGCCAAAAAGTACAACAACTTGCTCTGTGACGAAGATGAGGAGGACGAAGGTTTGTTCCCCTCCCCCTTTCTATTTCCCTTTCCTCTTTCCGTCCTTTCTGTCTCAGCGGCTAGGATCAGGAGGCATATCATACATGATTTCGAGGGCTGACCAGATACACATGCTCCTTGGTCTCTTGAATGGATCTACCAGACCTATCAAACCCTGCCAAGGAAGCTATCAACCGGAAACCAATCTCTGGTAAACTCTCCTTGGCCCTGGTCTCTGGGCGGGATCTCGAACATGCCCCTCTTCCTAGCTCATCTTCATCCTCACTTCGGTCGTCTCCAAAGTACTATAACGAGACTTCTGTCGAGTTCAAAGTACATTCTCTTGTCAAAGCAGTCTCTCACCCGTCCCGAAACGACCGTTGGCTTCAAGAGTTCACCCTCGAGATGGATAAAGCAGATGAGGTCGAGATCTCGTTTTATGACCAGACTGTTGGCGGAAAGAGTGGAAAGGAGGAGGGCAAGCGAGTGTTGATCGGAGTGATGTGGCTTAAAGTGAGCGACCTGCTGGAGGCTCTCCGAAGACAAAAGGTCGATCTGATGGGAGCGGGCGAAGGCGGCGAGGCAAACTGGGTCACCGCCGCTACTGTTAGAGATCGGGATGGTAGACCTTCTGGGCCACCCAGTGGAGGGCGAGGACCACAGGACATCACAGGGGGGTCACAGAGCGAGTTAGGGGTCAAGGGGCAAGGCGTGAAAGGACAAAGTTCGAACGGGGAAGGTCTGGAGGGTTGGTTTTCGGTTGAGCCACAAGGGGCTGTCAATCTCAAGATGGACTTCGGTTCGTTTCTCTTGTTTCTTCTGATTTTCCTTGCGAAGAGTCAAGGAGAGAAGGAAATACGGTGCTTAATCTGAACCAATGGGTTTCATCCTCTTATTCTTCCTTCTCTCTTCTAGTCAAGGAGAATGTCCGTCGACGACCTCTGGACGGAACCCCTGGTGGTCTCGGTCGTCAAGGTGCCGTCAAGAAACGTAAGGGTGAGGTCCACGAGATGAATGGACACGCCTTCATTAAACGGCAGTTCTTCCAGGTCATCCTTTGTGCACTCTGCAACAAGTTCCTGATGACCGGGGACGGTTACCAATGCGAAGACTGTCGATACATGTGTCATGAGGCCTGCTACCACAAGGTGCTCACAAAGTGTATCTCAAAACCGAATTACGAGCAGGTCAGTACATTATTGCTTTCCTTTTACTCTCATTTCTCTGTTGTCGCTCTGTTTTTCGCGGAGGAACGCATATGATCACTAATTGAAACTTTTTCTTTGGATGGATAAATTCTTTCCTACATTCAGGAGGGTGATGAAGATAAGATCAATCACAACATCCCTCATCGATTCGAGCCGTATTCCAACATGAGTCCAAACTGGTGCTGTCACTGTGGATTCCTCCTTCCGCTGGGTCGAAAGATTCCTCGAAAATGCAACGAATGCTTCATCACTTGCCACGAACACTGCGCCCACTTGGTCCCCAACTTCTGCGGAATGTCTATGGAGAACGCCAATATGATCCTTGGTATGGTCCGAGATGTCAAGAGCACCAAGCCAAAGAGGGACCAGCAGTTGGCTGCTTCTCCCGCTCGCCACAACCAGCAGCAGCAACAAAGGCTACCGCCTTCGACATCTACTCAATCTCTTCCAGCTCCTCCTTCTCAGAGTCAACTTTCTCCACAGTCATATCAACCTGACCATGGGCATTCTCTTTCTCAGACTCAGCAGCACCAGCAGCATCAGCAACATCAACCGCCCTTGGTGGATCGAATGCAAAACCTCTCCGTTGGTGGCAAAACCCCGGAGCCCAGACCTTTACCTCCGACTCAACCTCCTGCCCAACCCGGATATCAAAATATTCATCAGAGCCGACTGCCTCAGCAGCACGCTTATGGATCGTCTGGTTCACATCCACTTCCTCCTCCCACTCAACAGCAGCCTTCGAGGGGAGATCGGCCCCTTCCTCAAACCCCAGGGCTAAATGGATCACCGTCCCTCCCGGCTATTTCTGCAGCTCCTCCTCCTCGGTCAACTTCATCCCAACATGTCTCGTCTCAATCTGTTCCAAATGTACCTCCGCAACATCAACGACCTCCCAGTATCCCCCCTCAGATTGTCCCTCCTGCCCATCATTTGCCTCAGAAGCAGCAGCAACAACAACAATTCCCAGTAGATGGTATGTCTCCCGCAGGCGGCGTCGCCTCTCCTCAAGTGGTCCCCAGAGTCAAACCGAAGAAGATCGGGCTGGAAGACTTCAACTTCTTGACGGTACTTGGAAAAGGAAACTTCGGAAAGGTCATGTTGGCCGAAGAGAAAACGTCAAACCAGCTCTATGCGATCAAAGTGCTCAAAAAAGAGTTTATCATCGAGAACGACGAAGTCGATAGGTTCGAATCCTCTTCTTCTTCTTTCGCTTTTCAGTTGTGATGTCTCTTTCGTATACTAATCACAATGCATCTGGTCTGACCTGGTATCAATAGTACTAAATCAGAGAAGAGAGTCTTCCTTGCAGCGGCCGATCGAAGACATCCGTTCCTTCTCAATCTGCATTCGTGCTTCCAGACCGAGACAAGGATCTACTTCGTGATGGAGTATGTATCTGGAGGAGATCTTATGCTTCATATCCAGCGAAAACAGTTCACTCTCAGGCAGGCGAAGATGTATGCATGTGAGGTCCTACTCGCTTTGGAGTATTTCCATTCGAAAGGAATCATCTACCGGTGCGTCTCCTCCTGTGACTGTTTGCTCGCTTACGGTTCCGGCATTCAATTGGTTTGACAGACTAACGCGTCGTCTTGTCTTTTTTCAACAGAGATTTGAAATTAGATAACATTCTGTTGACAGTTGAGGGTCATATCAAGGTGGCTGATTACGGTCTCTGCAAAGAAGACATGTGGTTCGGAAAGACGACCTCGACGTTCTGTGGAACACCCGAGTTCATGGCTCCCGAGGTCAGTACACTTTTCTTGATCTATGTTCAAGCCGTTAACTGTGATATGTACAACGTGACAAACCGACACCGATTGGATTACAACAGATCTTGATGGAGCAACGATATGGTCGAGCTGTCGACTGGTGGGCTTTCGGCGTGTTGACGTACGAAATGCTTCTTGGTCAATCTCCGTTCAGAGGAGACGATGAGGATGAGATTTTCGATGCAATCTTGGAGGACCCTCCGTTGTACCCGATCACGATGCATCCGAACGCCGTCATGCTTTTACAAGGCGTGAGTTTGATTTCTCTTTGTTTCTTTTTCATTTGTTATTTATTTATGCTGTCCGTCGACAAGAAGCTAATGAACGAGCGTGGGATCAACGCTATCACAGCTTTTGGAGAGAGATCCGGCTAAGAGGTTGGGTGGCGGTGAGACGGACGCTCTGGAGATCAAGCGACATCCGTTCTTTGCCGACGTCAACTTTGACGATGTTTACAACAAACGGATCCCACCGTCTTATTTCCCTTCGCTCAAAAACCCTCTGGATACGTCCAACTTCGATGCTGAGTTCACTAACGAGCAGCCCACGCTTACGCCCGTCCATACTCGGCTCGGCCAAAAGGAACAGGAAGAGTTTCAAGGCTTTTCGTGTAAGTGTTTTTGCCCTTCTTCCACGACAATGTAGGCCTGTGTCGATGCTTGTTTATTAAATTGGGTAATTTTTTCTTCTTAGGGATCGCAAATTGGGTCGGAGACGCTTAAAACGAGACACACATCTACACCCCGGCTACCTGTCTCGCTTTCACTATCCTTTTCTTTCTTGAACTTTTTGGTCGACTTCCTCTTTATCCTTCATCTTGCTCAATATTACTCTTATCTCTCTTTACTTTATCCAGATTTGTTTCCCTTCCGTTTTATGACCCCTTCCTAGGCTTTTCTCGATTCCTTGACCGCGGCTCTCGGTTTTTGTTCTCTCCCTTTTGTATAACCTTTTCTCTTCTTGTGACTACAAACACCGGATTCTTCATCTTTTCCCTTGTCGGTTGTTTTGATCGACAACGTCTCTTAATGAGTCCTCGTTATCTATAGAAAAAATCTTTTTTCTTTTATGGTTCATCTTTCTTTCTCTTTGAGTGAATCAAATTCAGTTGAAGAATCATCGATTGCTCTTCAAAAGTGTTTCCTCCCCCGAGATTCACTCTTACTTCTCACCTATTTTCTTTTCCCGTGTTCTTCTCCCTCACTGCTTCGTATTCCTCTATCAACCCATTCACGTTTCAACCCCGCCGTCCTTTCCTTCCTTCTCAGCCTTTTCGTTCCTTTGTTCACTTGGTGATTCTCTTTTTCTATGTGATGATAGTGATGTGCTCGAATCTTTTCTTTTCTAATCGATGATGAATCCCGTGGTCGAGTTCTGATGACTTTTTCTGAACGGTCGAGCCGAACAAGATGAGAACAGGAAGAATGATCGAGATAAAAGGAAAACATTTCCAAGAAAAGAAGATCCTGATATACATCTTTCAAATCATCGAACAAGAAGAGAAAAAAAACTAGAAAGGAAGACATGGCCACACAAACACACACACGAGAGAGAAGGAGAGAAGATGATCAAGGGGATTGAGTATAAAGACCTCTCACTTTGTTACCTACTGCTAATCGTCTACGAGCTTCTAGCCAACTCATCGATTCTGCGTATGTCTATCTCCGCTCAAGAATCCCCACAAGAAAAATAAGATATAAAAAAAAGAAAAGAGTATCAGAACACTGTCAGTTAAAATCAGTTCAACACGCGAGAAATGGACGAGAGGGACGAACGTTAGGGACAACCTCGACATCGAGCCCTGCCCCATGATCTTCTTTCTGCCACGTAAAGTGAAAATCCTTCATGGCCAAAGAAACCGCAACCAAAAACCAAACAGACCAACAGTATGAAACATTCAACACAAAGATATCCCAAGTCGGAAGAAAGGAGAGAAAGACGTACGTTGGTGGTGTTTCTTCTACCGGTGGAGACATCAACCACATCGGCCGTCACCTGAGAATGGACCTGGTTCGTACTCGAGTTTGTGTGCGTCACAACGGCCGTCAATCGAAGGACAGAACCGATCGGGACTGGAAGTCTGTTGTGTAAACGGTATACAGATATGTGTTTAAACTGAAGGGTCTCATATAGAGGGAACATGAAGTGAAGGGCAGAAGGAGGCTTACTTGAACGAGATTTCATCTAAAGCTCTGTCGTTTCAAGAAAAGCAAAAGCCATCAGCTGAATACGAGAGTAATAGATACATATGATAGATAGAACTCACAAAAACTTCATAGGACTTCGTGTAAATAGCACGACATTACTATACGACAGCTCATACGCTAGTCTCATCAGATATCCTGGTTGAGTAACAAGAGAAGAGAAGGAGCGATCGAGGTAAGTCTATGATGAACTTGGTAGTTTATGAAACCAGAGTTGGAAAGTGTTCTGACCTCCAAATATCTTTGAATGCATGTTTCTCTGTTGAGGACTTGTTCAACCAAGATTCACGGCCAGACTAGATTAGACCTTTCACTCAATGGAATATTACACAAGAATGTATATACGAACTGCATCAGGTGGTCGGAGCTCGTCTATCGTTCAAAGCAAGAGAGTACGTAAGAAAAATTAAACAATGTTTTGACATAGAGCTAGAATGGTCCAGCAACTTACCAAAGTATCCACCATCTTGACGATTCTCTTCCCCTCGCTCTTATCTCCATCGATAGCTTGGTGGTTCAGAATAAACTGATGAAGAATCTCCATCTCTTCAGACGTAGGGGGCACTTTCGATAAAGACTTCTTTGAGCTAGTCTGCTTTCGTCTTTTATGTTCTAATTGAATGCGACCAGCGGTATGGGTATGAGAATGTATCTTTCAAACATGGAGGCGCATAGAAATATAATCCCAAACCTTTTCCGACTTGGAACAACTCTTCCTCCTCTGGGGTCTCTATCAAAAGAGGGTTGATCCGCCTGGCAGTATGGAACTGAACATCTCTGGCAACCATGGTGAATCTCCCTAGTTTGTTCGTTAGCGATGATAAATGGAAAGAGAAAGGAGCGCAGTGAGTTCTCATTATAGACCATGAAGCCCTGAAGGGTCACCTTAGACATACCTAACATGAGAGTCACATTCTTTTCAGTTGGCCCTCGAAGTCCCTCCATCCGGACAAATACCTCCATACTGCTACTTCCTACGAAGCAAACTTGGCCACTCAACCGTAAGTCTTGAACCTATTCCATAAAGTCCCGATATAAGCACAAGCCAGACTCATCGACGTGAGGGAATGAAATGTAAATGCTATCTAAATCTACGAACCAAAAGGTCTTTAAATAGATCCAATCTATCGGCTGAAGCAGTTGCCATATAGATTGAAGATTTGGCTTCCTCTTCTGTTCCTACAGATCCATTTTCATCTTGTGACTTGACCGGAACATACAGATGCTTATAGGCGATCGCGCCTGCCAAGGAGTCTATGTGCTCGGTGAGCTTGCCAATTCGCAAGCCTCCTGAAGTGGATATATAGTCGTTCAGCAAAGCTGGATCTGACGCCAAAGAAAGCTCAATCTAACCAGTTTGGGCACGCAATATATGTTTAAGAATGTGATCAAGCATTGAAGACAAAATTGATTTGATCAGTAGCTTATCAAGGAGCAACTGCGGATTGACAGGACGAACCTCGACATAAGAATCAGACATTCGTCTAGGCGGCAATTCTTCCTCCTTCTCGTCTGACTTTACAGCAGGCTTTGCTTCTTTAGCCTCTTGTGATTCAACAGCTTTCTTATCTTTGCTGTCCGTTCCAGGAGAATAAGTAAAGCTCCAAGGCTCAATATTTTGAACGCCCTGCCATAGTTGGCCAGATGGCCTCATGGCGATTCCTTGTCTGTCTGATGATATTGTCTGGTCACCTATTTGTATGTTCACAGAATGCATAAAAGAGTGTTTCAGAACTATAGTACACATAGAACGTCTACATTAAAGAATGAGATTATTACGAATCGAAACTCACGGCCGACTTGATCAAGAAGTTGGTCTATCCGAGTCACATCCTTCAGTTCTTGTCTAGCCTTTTGGTTTTGTACAGTTTCTGTTTGATGATTCAAACTAGACGAATTGAGCTGTCTGTGCTGAACCCGTTGTGCGGTCGCCCCTCCCGCCTTTGACAAGCTAGGAGTTAGATGCCTAGGGAAGATCTTTCGGATGGTAACCAGCATAGTGATGGGAAAGTATTGAATGAAGGTTGGTTGGTTGATTTTTTAGAACGGAGTCAGATTATCCGCGAGATAAGATCTTGGCAGAACTGGTTCGGTCACGTGATATAGACCCAATAATTCTCGGCAAACAGAACTTGTACGAATCGAGATGAATCTTTGACATAGAAGAGTAGAGAGCGCACAAATATCTAAGAGGAAAGAAAAGGAGAAACATATCGAATGGAAGTGATAATATGGAATCTAAATGTCCATTCAACCCATCAGACTCTTTCTTTTTCTTTCCCTCTTTGCAGGTTCCTTCCCGGACTTTTTACTCGCGAATCCAGCATCTAGCTCTCCTTTCCTGGCGTTCGCTAGCTCTTTCGCCGCCTGTTTTGCGCCTCCTACCCAACCGGTACAACAAGCCGCCCCACATAGACAACGTTGTCGACCGGGCCCGATTGAGGCGGTCAATCCTGAAGCAAGTGCTGACTCGCCGCCGGTTTGGGCAGCGGCAGTCAGGTTGATCTTTGTAGAGAACGAATCAAACTGATCGGTCGAGCATAGTCAGAATCAACATGCGACAACAAATTACGAGAAATTGACTCGGAGAAAGAAAAAAGGAACTCACGTTGTAATCATAGAAAAGTTCATCTCCAGCCTGGATGTCCCTTGTCGTCCAGAACCCTACCTCATATTCCTTTGGAAAGAAATAGAACATCGAGACAACAAAAGAGAAATGTTATCTATTAGATTTGATTTTTTTTTTCAGTTTGTCGTCCAATCAGACACAGTACGATGACTTACCTCAAATCCTTCTCCGAGCGTCGTCCATTTTTCGACCCGAAGATTTGGATCACAACCATCTATCCCACCCATTTGGTATAGCACAGAGAAAACGTGTTGAGTAAGATCTCAACCGAAGTGGAGGAGAGCAGCAGCGAAAGGGGAAAAGAAAAAAACGAACGATTAATAAATCGAGCGATATTCCCTTTCAGCCCTGAATCAAGTACCTCTCCATCTCCATAATCAACCGCGTAGAACTCTTTTCTATCCTCATAAACAGAACCGAGTCGGTCGTAATATTCCGTGATCGACACGACCTTTTGAGCGAATTATTCCGTTTTGTTTGAAGAAATAGAAGACGTTGATCGCGAAAGGAAAAGGCCAGATGATTTAGAAACAAAGAGTAGGCAAGAAGGAAAAGCAAAGAGAGAGATCGAACCTCTCCTCGATAATCGATGACGAAAGAATTCGCTGGGATGAATTCCATAGCTTTAACGATGAATCCCCGATCGGGTGTCTGACCACGATCATTGATCAAAGGATATTCAGTGGTTTGGTCTATCTATTAGAATCGATATGAGAAAGAAAGTAATATAAAAAAAGAGACGTACAGAGAACACTTCGATGGAAGGTCCTGTTCGTTTATAGAGAGACTTATTCGAGCATCTATATAAACACCATTCGTCCATTCTTTCAAGTCTTTCAGCTATCGCCATCCTCTTTGGATAATGAGAAGAAGAAGAGAATATAAGAAGGGAAGACGGACGTTTCTCCAAACCGACAGTTCTTGGGATGGCATAAGTATTGCATTGCTCTGGAAAGTCCATTTGGGTCGATCAGTAAATCAGTGCTGAGTACCGGCATCGATATCGACACCCACACAGGAGTGGACAAGAGAAACCCCTCACCGGTTCAAGCAATGCTCCCCACAAGCATCGGTCGAAGCACCTTGACCCCTGTCCTCAGGTCTCCACCCCTGTGGTGGCCGGCATCTTTTTTTTGTCGTGCGTCCGTGAAGCCCAACCCAGACCGAGCAAGTCGAAGAAGAAATGCAAAAGAGAGTAGTTTAGAGGAGAGTAGTATAAAGCAGGGATAAGTCTATGTTTCTATCTCTAAATTTTGATACCACTTTCCTCAAGCTCAACGAGACATGGCTCCAGGACTTACTCGCACTCTGATGGCTGAGCCAGGTCTTTTGCCCTATTGGGATACGTGTCTGATCAGCCCCATCATAAAGAAGATACACCCCACATCACGTCGCACATTCCACAATGATTTGTTCATATTTCATGTTCTCAGTTAAACCAGAAAGAAGAAAACGCCATCGTATCAATCTTCAAGAAGACGTACTCTTCGTAATCATCTTGAACCCTGCTTTCTTTTCGTCCATCTCTACCACAACTTTTTCTCCGTTCTGACCGACCTCTCCTTTCTCTCCTGCGCCTATTTCAAATTGAGACTCAGCCTTAGGTTTCGCCTTTCCTCTACCCCTTCGTTTCTTCTTCAGACCCTCCTCGCTCACATTCGGATCGATCACATTCCCGACGGGACCCAATGCCGTGTTTGGCTTGACATCAAGCATGGCCGTATTGGCTGTAGAAATAGGAGGAAGGAAGCTAGAAGAAGAAACGGGCACAAGGATAGGATTAAAGTTGGATGGTATGATAGAAGCGAGAGATGCTTGGTTCTTGTTATGAGCAGGCAGAGGCGCCGAGGATGAAGGGGGTGACAATGAGGATGATGAAGAAGATGGTGCCAAGGACGATGGTGTAGATGACGATGACGATGCTGAACCGACAGAAAAGGTGGATGGTAGAGATTTTTGAACAGAACTGATGGGTACAGAGGATGCACGCTCAGTGTTGGGGCCCAATCCACCAAGCTTCAGCCTGATCGACGGCCCCTTCTTCTTGACCGCCACCGGCTGGTCCATGACGACTGGTTCTGTCGGATTCAGAATCAGCGATAGGTTTGAGGTTGGACCAGAGGCAGGGGCGGAAGTAGGCACAGTAAGATGGAGAGGATGAGGTGAAGGGGAATGATGAGGTGATCCAAAAGAGGGATCCGATCGATTCGATAAAGCATCAGTCACAGAGAAGTTTGGTGGTAGGAGCTGTTTTGGCGGAGATAATGGTGGAGGTAATGATTGCTGTTGCGATGACGATGATAGTGGTTGAGCTAAGGATGACGAGTCCCGAAAAGGAGCCATAGTCAAATCTGTCTGGGGAGAGACTTGATAGGACAGAAGTGGAGGCGACATTTTCGACCTCTTTGTTGGCCTTTGTGAGTCCGCTGTGGGATCCACCGAGAGAACCACTGGTTTCTCATCCTTTCCCGTCACATCGGAAACAGGCTCGGTCGCGGTCGCAGACTTTAACTTTGCCAGCTCGGCCGCCTCGTTCGCTATACTTAACTCTTCCTCCTTTCTCTTTGCCTTTTGCCCAGCTGTCAACTTGATATCCCCCGGACTTCCCACCAAGACGACGTTTGGATCTCCGCCTTTCCCACCGGGTCCGGTGGAGACGTGAGCGAATCCTGGCTTGATCAGAGAGACTACGTTCCCAGGCCTTCTCGTTCCTTCTTCGCTCAACATTCCTTTGATGGCCTGTGCTTGTGCGCCAGGGATCAAACTGGCCGGGAGACCCATTTGTTCCATTCGTTTCTGAACGGCAATCTTGACTCTGGCTTTTCGTTCTTTGTCGGACCTACGGGCGAATGAATCCTTGGTTGACCACGTCCCAGCCGGAAGTTCCCCTTCGAACGGAGGGATACATCCCAAGTCAACCCCGCCTACAAAGAGCGAGGTCACAGTGGGCGCGAGTATGGTGGTTGATGAACCGGGTGAGGAATGAACCGGTGGTAGGGTCGATGATTGAGGACTTGTCTTTGGAAGAGGAGTCTCGGACAGACGGGCGAATGGCGCTTTGAACGCTCTCGAACGGGCCGCTGGCTTTTTCGTCGTCGCCTTTGACTCGCGCGGCACATACGATAATGCAGACTTTGTTGGCGCAAAGGATGACGTGGACGAAGATGATGAGGCAGAGGAAGATCCAGCGATAGGTGTGTTGCTCGAGGCCGCTGCTGAAGCCGCTGCGACCGCTGCTTCACTGGCCAGGACGGCAAACGTTCTAGGTCCGACGAACCTCTTCACCTTTCTTCCTGCTCTCTCCGCTCTACCACCCGAGGTGCCTACTCCGCCGTTATCGTTACCAGCACCAGCACCACCGATAGCCGAGCCTAACTCGCCGTTTTCACCCGAATCCTCCATATAGAATCCGATGGCGGGCACACCGACGCCACCTGAAGGTTTAGCTCGACCGGATCGTCGACGGGTCCCATCGCCCACAGCAACGGTCGCGCTAGTCTTTTTAGCGTAGACCTCTGGGTCATGACCCGGTGTGGATGTGTCGTTGATGAAAAAGATGGCTGGGTGGGTGAGTGGAACAGAGGGATAACCTCCATTGGAAAACGAAGAATAATAGTAGGTGTTGTTGTTGCTGCTGCTGCTGTTGTTGTTGTTATTATTTCCACCGGTCGTTGCCAACGTTGGGATGGTATCGCCGTTAGAAGAAGGAGGAGTAGTGGAATTCGAGGTCGAATCCACACGAGATACCGAACGCTCTGGCAATCGGAAGAACCGACGAGGTCGGATCGAAGCCATCGCTGTGTAAGGAGAACCGAAGCAGATGGGAAAAGAAGAACGGAGTGCGCGCACCCGACACGAGATACAGAGAGAAATGGATGAGCGTTAGTACTGAGTGAACGAATGTAAAGAAGAACGGAGCGCGCGTGTTGAAGAGTGTGGGCTGTGGTTATGGTAGATGTGAATGTGATTGAGTGTTTGTATTTCAAGCGTGTGTGTGTGTATGCGCGCGCGCGCTAAGGGGAGAGATGCGCTCTGGACAGATCAAAGAGGAACCCGAATGAGCCCCACAATCTTCTAGCCAAACACACTCTCGCTCACTCTCTCGCATGCACCAGTACCAAACAACTGCGCGATATTGAAGGAGTCGAAAGAACAAATGGAACGAGAAGAGGAAGAATGAGATTGAATAAATGAATGAGCGCAAGGGTGTTGAAAGCTCAGACAAGCGACCTTTGAGGGGGATTTTTTTTCTCTCCTTCTTCTTCTCCTTCTTCATTCCTCTTCCTCGCCCTATTGGTCTGGGCGCATATATGTATCTAAAAGTAGCGCGCTCAAAGCAAGAACAAATGCACGATACTCACAAAGTAAAGAGAGAACGATGCAAAGGAAACAGACTGACCAAGAAACCGCTACAGGAAAGAGTGTTGAAGAGGAAAGAGAGAGAAAGAGGGAGAAGAGAGAAAAAGAGACGGGGAGGGAGATCGCGCGCGCGCAGCACTTAGAACATCCGCAGTCAGGTACACACGATCCCCTTGGTTACAACCCAACGCACGGACGTTTTCTCTCTGTCTCTCTCTTCCCTGCCGAACTGGTTATAGTCGGAGTTGGAAATGTCACGGGTAACTCGGCTGATATCTTTCAACCCTATAAAATTCCAGAGCAGCTTTCTTTTCATTCTTTCTCTCATCATCGACTCGTGGGTCTTTGTT
Organism: Phaffia tasmanica; assembly: GCA_014825565.1. NCBI lineage: Eukaryota > Fungi > Basidiomycota > Tremellomycetes > Cystofilobasidiales > Mrakiaceae > Phaffia > Phaffia tasmanica. Next base: position 74,384 of record MVAI01000014.1, on the reverse strand, counting down.
GGATACCTTGTGAGTAGTTTCTATCTCTTCAACTCGATTCTAAACCCATACGTCGACATACATATACTTCAAAGGATGAAGCATCTTTAAACACATATCAACTAGAAGCTGTTTCATAGCTTTCGGGCAATGATTGTTTTTTTTCAGAATCGCCCTGAACCCTCTCTTGTCATTCACCTCCCTCTTTGCCAATGAAACGTTTTGCTGTGAAACATAATACTGACTCGTGTTCTTGGTTTCTTTTGAATTCGGATCTTGTCTTGTGTTGGGTAGATCTTATATATTATGTTTTAAAATTCCCAACAAGTGTCATGTAATTTGAAAGTGAATCGTTTTTGTCAGATGTAATCATAGAAACCGAAAATAAGAAATCAGACTTAATAGCAATGGAAAGATCGTCTCGAATCTTGCTTGGAACAATCTGGTATTAGTTGACCTTACTAGGAAGCTTTAAATAACGGAATAGGGTCATATTGATACACTATACATGTCGAGCTAGGTCGTACACATTCGCTTTTTTCTTTTTTCTTTTTTCTTTTCTCGTTTCTCTTCTTTTTAGCAAGCATCTCGTTCAACATCTCTTCTAATCCCTATCGCTCTCATCATCCGACCGAGTAGGGCTTCTTGTCCTTCGTTTCCTCGGAGAAGGTGATCGACTGACATCTGACCTGGCTCGTTCATCTCGACGAGAACGGGATGCTGTTCTCCTCTTTCGTTGTCTGGAAACAGAGGAGGAGGAAGAATCCGAACGCGAATCAGAGTCAGAGTCAGAACCAGAACCAGAACCAGAACCAGAACCAGAACCAGAATCAGAATCAGAGTCGGAGGAAGACGAGACCGAAGATCTATATTTTCATCACGATCAGGACACACCCAGAAGCAAAAACGAAACGAAACAAATGCAAATTAGTACAGGTGGACATGAACAACCGAGCGAGATGTTCAAAGAAAAGAACGTACGCTCGTCTCGACTTTTTGTTCTTTGAGCCTCCTTCAGCGGCAGCCTTGAGCGCTTCTCGTTCCTTCCTCTTTTGTTCCAATATTTTTGTGGCCGTTCCCTTTCTGTCAAGCCCCGAGATCGACCAAATCCAGACCAAAAGAGCACCAAAACTAATCAGCTTGAATCGACGCACGACCCTAGACCTTGAAGAACGAAGAGAAAGGACGAACCCAGAGTTGAGGAACTCTTCCGGAACCTCCACACTAGGCGCCTCTCTCGTTACAGGTTTCGTCAATTGTTGAGTCCTTGTCGGTCTAGGCTTGTACGGTCGTTCGTTCTTGCATTGATAAGAGTAATGTCCTTTATGAAGGCATTTCTGTTTCCACATTCAAAGAAGAAGAAGGGAGGAGAGAAGAGAAGCAGAAAGATTTTGTTAAAATAAACGCGTCCAAAGAAACAGTAGAAACATGTCGCGAGGCAGAGAACAGATTGAAAATAGGAAAGCAACGAACCTGGCAGGTTGTAGTAGGAGGAGCTGATCGGAAAGTACCTGAATCGGCTGTTTTTGGTTTCCACATCTCTTTGTGCTAACCTCTTGGTGTTGTTTTTCTTTCTTTTTCTTTTTTCTCTTTCTTTACAGAGAGAACACACACACGACAGATTATGGGGATGGAAAGAGTATGAAGAACGAGATTAGAGAATGAGAACGCAAAGTGAACAGTAAGAGAATCACGAAGAGCCATGTAACCCTAAGACATTGTATTATGTAATTCATCTGGTTCACTCGCTCTACGTCATTCGTCGATACTCATTAGACCGTGCGGGAAGAGTCTCTCGATCCTCTTCTCTTTTGTTCTTAAAGCAACGAATGGAGTATGGGTTGATGGGTCACCGTAAGAGTTAAAAGACAGGTATGTTGATATCAACGATGATGATGACGATGATGATGATGGTCAAGTTGAGTATACTAAACTGAGAAGAAAACTCAGGCAAAGTTAATGAAAGAAAAGCAAACGTTCATCAAGAAGGCTATTCTCTTTCTCCCCAAAACAGAAGCCGTTGCTAACCAAGATCACACTTACATACATGTGTACCATCGTCATCGGTCGAATCGAGACTGGATTGGACCCCGGTCAAGATACTTTCCTTTTCAACAGCTGACCTCAACCTGAGATTGATCTTTTGTGATCTTTATAAAAAGAAAGATCTTTTGAGTTTCTTTCTTGATTCTCTTTCTCTTCCTTTCTTCATATCTCTCAGACCTTTCGCTACTCAACTTACCCACCCGCTTACTCTCCACACACACTCACACCAACGATCTATTTTCACAATGTACATTCCTAACCTTCAGACCATTATGGCTTCCGCTCTTGCCTTTTCTGGACTCGTCCAGAACGAGAGTATGTGACATTCTGCTTTCCGCATGTCTTTCCGTTCCATTTGATCTTGAGATCTAACAACCTTTGATATCCTGGCGGTCATCACTTGTCTGTGTGTGTGTGTGTGTGTGTGATCTGGGTAATCAGGCCCGTCCACCGTTGTGAAGGGTGAAGTTCTCGATTTCTGCAACAAGGCCTGTGTCGATGATGATGGCAACACACACTGCACCAAGCCTTTTGCTCTGGAAAAGTCAAAGTGTTACGAGTAGGTGTTTTACTATCTCGGTCCATCCTATCCTTTGCTCTGGTTGACATCATCAACTGGGTCATCGTACCCGTCCTAGGTTCGCTTGGCAAACTAAAGGCAATGCTTTCACGCATACCACCCTCGAGCTTAGGTAAGGCTGTTCCCTCCCGCTCATCCTCTTTCCTGCAAGCCGATCCTCCACAATCGATCTTTTATTCAACGGCTGTCTTGTTCTTTTCTCATATTTCTCTAACAGGAACGTCAAGAAGCCCAAGGACGTAGTCTACTACAGGGACACCAACGGAAAGTACACGGTCGAGAAATCTGGACTTTACTACCTCGACTTTGTCCCCCGAACCGGTTGTGACAACGAGGTGGAGTACGAGATCAAGACCTGTATCTAGGCGGTTTTCCGACCTTTGTATATGACGTTTAATTAATATTGCTCCCTTAATGATCTCCTTTATTTCGATCTGGCTCGTTCTTGTTATCTTACCTATACTACCTATAGCTCTAAGATTTTTGCCTTGCCCTTTTCATGAAACGCCTGAATCGTCATCATATCCGATGCCTTTTTGCTTGTATTCAAACGAGAGAAGCCTGTAAACCAAAAGAGCTATCCGTTTATGCTTCCGTTATGTGCCTATCTTCCGAAGCAAATTGCAAGAAGAAAAAAGACATTTGGGCATGCGAACGAACAAAGTGGGTTGAGTATCAAAAACAGAGAGAGAGCAAAGAGTTGGATAAAAAACAGAAGGGAGAAGAAACGGTTGATACAGCGTGTGGAATGCTCAAATGCCGAGATGAGGGATTTGATGAGTGTACAGTGAATGATGAGGGATATATGAGGTGGATCTAGGGTAAAAAGAATGAAAAGAAAAAGAGAAAAAGAGCGAACCGTAGGAGAATGATTGGTTTGAAGATTTTTTTAAGCCACAGATGATAAAAGAGAAGAAAAGAAAAGGAAGCAGAAAGAAGCAGAAATAACAGAAGACTAAACCCAAGTCTCAAGAACCGGAAAGCAAAAGAGAAGAGAAGAGAAGAGAAGAAAAGAAAGAAAGAAAAACCGAACTAAACCAGAAAGTGAATGAGAAACGAGAAACATATCTTCATTTCACATTATCACACACCCTGCGCATCCCCCTTTCACCTCCCCGTCTCCATCACTTCTACCTTTTCTTCTCTTCTTATCTCCACCTTTGTTTGGATTTCTACCTACAGCTCGCTGCGGTGGTTTCGTCCCGGTCTCTACAGGGTTCCGATTCGACATCACATTGCGTTCAGATCGGACTGCGTCCTGTCTTTCTCGATTCTGCGTCTGGCCTGGAGGTATCTGATCTGAAGGAACCGATCTGTAGGATTGTCTTGAAGATCAGAAGAAATCAGGATAAGAATCAGTCAGGCGCAGATTCGAGATAGAACCAATTGTGAACAACAGCAAGCAGCGAACAGTGAACGTCAAGAAGAGAATTAATTAATTAATCAATTATGAACGAAAAAAAGGAGTACATACGATTCATCCATGAGAGTTTCGGTCCGTCTTGGTTGCTCGTAAGGAGGAACTTGACCGTCATTTCCTAAATCCACTCCGAGAGAGTCTAGAGCAGGTGTCGGTTGCGCGGAAGAGGATGGGTTGATGGCGGGCATTGGATATGCTGACGGAAGAGGCGAGGCAGAAAGAGTTCTATGATCGAAAGGTTGTGAAGTCTGTCCAATACCTCCGTCTGTTACATCATTGGTCGGACGGTCGACGAGATCATTCATCTCGATCACATCAGATGATTCCTCTCTGCGTGTTAGTCCATCTGTAGAGATTTCCGACTCATTCTGAGAGGCCCGTGAGATCTGAATGGATCTTCTATGGGAAGGTGATACTGGAGGAGGGTCTTGCCATTCTGAAAGCGGGTTGATTTTTAGATTCTTTCGGACCGCTAAGATATAAAGAGGACACAAAGAGTGCGCATTGTGAACCATGAGACGATGATCAAGTAAAATAAAAAGGGAAAAGACATGGACTAACTGGGAAGAACAACCTCGTCCCAATTCCTCAGCTCGTTCTTCGTTGGCGGACTCGAGCTACTAGGCGGGACGGAGAACTCGTCGAACATGCTTAACCTGTATGACCCATCAGGTGTCATTGGCGAGCTCGATTCTGGTTGTGGCTGTCTGGATATCAAGCTGGATTTTGTTGGCCGTCGGTTCGGAGAACGCCCGACAGGAGTCGACGAGGGTGATACTTCAGACTTTGAATTCTGTCTAGTCTTCGAGGACCCGCCGCCGGAGGTGGTGGTGATAGTTCCTGGAGAAACTCGAGACGGAGGAGTGGTGATACCGGATGAGGATATCTTGTTTGGAGTCCGAGAGTTCGTATAAACGGTGGACCCTGTAGGCGCCGTCGGAGAAGAACCTATTGACTTTGACCTCGTGGGATGAACTGGAGAAGGACCCTCTCGGTTTTGAACGTTCTTCGCTGTGTTCACATTCGTTCGTTCGGACGGTTTCGGCTGACGAGAATGATCAGCCGACCGTCTGGGTATATTCGAAGGCTGTCGACCATTTCTATTACTTATCTCTATCTTTCTCTCATTCTGACCAGGTTTGACCTGTCTCTGGTCGGTAGCACGCATATAGCCATTTGTTTCCATTGATGGCCTACCAACATTTTCTGTCTGCGCCGATTCCATCCTTCTTTCAGAGTCGTCCAAAGTTTCCGAGAACCCTTCTTCACTTCCCGTCTCATTCAGAATGTCTATTCCACTCGGGAAGCAGCCATTCTGAGCTTGTCGGGCGAGTTCCTTCTCGGTGAACGGTTCGAGATGACCTGTCGAGCTGATTATATCTCTAGACAGGATCTGAAAGGGAGCGATTTCATCCTTGATCATTAGTTCCGACCGAGGTTCTTCTTCGCCCCATGGGTCGTTCATCTCCGAGAGGACGAACACCATGAGAAGGAAGCAGGCGAGACGGTCGACAAGAGCCGGAAGTTATCTGTTTCGAGCGAGCTGAGGGAACGAAACAAGCTGAATGCTAAATCGGGGTTCGAGACAGACAGACAAGGAACATCAACAGAGGGGAAAAAAACAAGTGCACATCCCATAAATCCCGATATGGGTCACGTGGATCGCACTGATAAGATTGTAGGACAAATCGTTTGCTGATGAATTTAATCTGAACCAAGGAAGCAGCGAATCGATGGACGAGTCTTTATGGATGAATTGACGAGAAAAAAAAAGAAGGGGCGCTTGGCTGTTAAGGCCTGAAGGCATCTATACTTTTTGGAGAAAACAGGATGACTAGAATACCCAAACCCAGAAAGGAATAAAGTAGAAAAGACAGACAAAAACGAAGACAAAAAAAAACCAAGTATCGATCGGTTGATCTATACATACGGAGAGAAGGTTAAATAAAGATAAAAAGCTATTGAATCCAACAAACAAGAAACAAGAGGGACGACAAAGATAAAGAGGAACAACTAAGACGAGATTCTCAATCCTATCAATCAAGAACGGATACAGAAGGGAATTTATTTTTCAACCAAGGACGACCGTCGAAAGACTTCTCAACGGCCACAGGTACGATATCTGTAGAAATACACAGGGTTTCCGAAATCCGAAAGAAGAGTAAAGAAAGAAAAGTAAAGAAAGAAGAGCCGGAAGGAAAGCACAAATTCAAAAAGTCGAAAGGCAACAGCCGGGGCAGGAGGGAAAAGAAGAGCAGAAAAGAAGAAAGGCAGAAAGGATGAAAAAGAAGTAATAGAATTCAAAGTAACTCAAATAGACAACAGAGATAGATAAAAAGAAAGTGAAGTGAGCGTTACGAAGCAAAAAAAAGAAAGAATAAAATATGAAAAAGCAAGCGAGAGGACATAGGGAAAGGGAAAGAGAAAGAAGCAGATAGGCCTCAAGACATGAATTGCGTCGAGTCTGGATTACTTAGCTGCTGCGAAGGACCGGCGAACTGGTTCGAGGAAAGACCAACAGCTCCGTACATATTTGGCTGCTGTTGCTGTGTCTGTTGAGACTGAGATTGAAGTTGGAACGGAGGGGCAAGGCCGTGACCAGGAGTAACCATCAAAGAGGAGCCAGCTCGAAGGATATCGACAGAAGTGGCCGAAGGAGGTAGAAGCTTCAGAGCAGCAAAAAAAAAAAGAGACAGAAAAGGTCGATACAAACGATTGAATGCATAAAGTTGACATGAAATAAGATACATACCTCTGCACCATAAGCCACCGCTTTGATAGCTCTTGCTGTTGCATCTGCGTTCGTCTGATCGGCAAACTCTTTGGATACATGTCCGACTTCGATGAATCTTTGCTGGCACTCGGCTTGAGCTTGCGCAATAACCGTGTTGGATATTAACGATGACTCGGAGACAAGAATCGCTAGAAAAAGAGGAAGAAAAAGAAGCAAACGAGGAGAAAGAATTTAAGAGCAAAAGTTGTTAGACGGCGAACTAATAAAAGAGAGAAAAAAAGGAAAGAGAGAGAGAGAGAAGAAACGGACGATGAGCGCCGATGCCGGATGATTGACCGGATGCTTCCTAAAAAGATCAGAGGAGCGTTCCAGGAGAATTAGTATCATCACAACAGATAGAGAAAGTTGCCGTCAGCATAAAACACGAACCTGAACAGCTTGAATTACCGCTCTCTCCGCCTCTTGCAAAGGAAATGAAACGGGCATTTGCATGGTCATTGGATTTATGTTGATGGTTGCCTGTTCAGATGGCACAGAAGGCGAGGTGACCAAGTTGGATCTTGCAGAATGAGCAAAGTGGAAAGATAGAAAGATAAACAGTTGATCAGGAAGAGAAGGAGGGAGAAGAGACGCTCGGGGAAGGTTGGATTGATCACTCACTGGTGTAAGAAGCTATTTGTCAACCCTGTGTTATCGCCTACGAACCCAACAGGAGTGTGAAGCACTGGCTGAGGCAAAGGAAATGCAGGATATTCTGTTGTAGGCGAAGCCTGTAGTGAGGACGGAGCAGAAGTAGCAGTAAATCCAGACTGAGACGGCGCTCGTGACAGACTGGCTCCCGATTTTTCTTTGATGAACGACTGGACAGTTAGTTCACCTCGGTGAACTATGGGGTGATGGGTAGGCTCAGCCGGAAACTGTTTTAGGCAATGTTTGAAAGCAACAAAATATGAGTGAATAGAACACAAACACATCCCCCTTATCGTTCAAGACTCAATGTCAGAGACAGTGGACTCACAGTCGCAACTGTCTCGATGGCGATGGCGTCGACATGATGGGGTGGGATTCCGGACAATTGATTGTCTTTCCACTTTAACCAGACTGGCAGAGAGCCCAGTGGTGATGAATAAACCGCTTCGATGCTCGACGCAGACGTATGCGGGTCCCATACTCGCGGTTGCCACTATGATAGGTTTTATTTTCAGATTCGTTGATTAATGATAATCGATTGACCGTCGCACCAAACAGACTCGAAACCTAAGAAGGAGTGACTGACCTGCCATAATGCACCAATTAGCGCGGTACTCACAAAGTTTCCGTTAATCTTCCGTGAACTTGAGGAATACGACAGATTGTCCAGGAGAACGTCAACTTTATTGAAGGCCGTGATGATTTCGGAGGATAAACAGAAAGAAAAACGAACGACGATACTTACAACTTTCTAAACTCCCAACCCCCTTCCGGTAGCTTTCGGGCATCAACGTTCCAGATATGGTTTCCTTTGGATTTCGACTTTTTCCCGTCCTCATTGAACCGGGCGATATATGGTTGGTTCCAGAGGTAATGCTTAATCTTCTTGGCCGGCATCTGTTCATCATCGAATCCCTCGGCCTGAAGCTACGGTTGTGAGGTTTCAGAAGTTCAAGTCAGTCTCCCCATTTCAAGCATAGAAAAACGAGATACGACAAGGATGAAGAACACGAACACGATCGGTAAAAACGTTGGTGAAAGCCTGGATCCGGAACTTGAAAGGCCGAAAATCCCATGATTCATCAAGACGTTGCATCTTCTTCGCCATCAACACCTGATGCAACTGCTCGCCTTTGGAATCAGTGACATTGACTATCGAACGAACATGAAGGATCAAGGATCGGTCAATAGAAGCCCATAAACACTCAGAAGAGCTCCGAGTTTTAATACCGAAGCGCGAGAGCATGAAGAAAGAAGAAAACTTACGATCCGAACAAACAGCACTCAAGAATCGGAGGAAGATCTCATCCAGTCGCTGTTTGAATTCTTCCGAATACATCACTTGACCGCTCCCTAGATGATCGCCAAACGATCCTTCACCTGCTCCAGAACTCATCCGTCGTTTAGACTCTCCCGGGGTGACATCCCTATGGTCGTACGCTCCGGACACATACATCCTGCTATCTTCATCACCCGAGTCATCCGAGTCTTGTTCCGAAGCGTCAAAATAAAGAGGCGAGGTCGAACTTTTTCTCAATCCAACGGCCTGGACTGTTCCTTGTGGCAGACCGGCTGGCATGTTGAATAAAGAGGAAAACGCTGGGTCGGCTGTTATTGGTCCACCCGCCGAAGAAGACACAGGCGAGGCCACCAAATTCTCGACGTTCGGTGGATTGCTAAGTGTAGAGCTCATCCCTCGGAGACGGACGACTGGCCTACCGTCTGCTGTCGTGGCCGCTGATGAACTTCGTCGGGAAGACGAGTTCGAGCCAGGGTTTCGACTACTTGGTGTTGACGAAGAAGGAGGAGCAGCAGCAGCAGGTAGCGGTTGGGACTGGGAAAGCACATGCGGGCGCGAGGAGTCTCCACTGCTCGACCGGTTTCTGGCAAGGCCCATTGCGCCTGACCCAGAACCGCCAACCGCCAGACCTGAAAAATCCAACTGATTCTGTAGATCCATTCCCATCCCCATGGTCAACCCTGTCGACTGCTGAGATTTGTTTCCTGACCAATTCTGCAGAGCAGTCGGATCCATTGTACCCCCTGTCATCATATCAAACTGTCCGTGGGATGCGAGTATTTGCTGCAGAGTTGGAGCAGGCGACATTGAATCAGGTCTCGAAGTTGATATCGCTAGAGGAGAAGGGACGATAGATGCATGCGACTGCTGAGGTTGAGGTTGGGACTGCTGCTGCTGCTGTTGCTGTTGCTGTTGCGACTGCGCTGAGAGAGATACCGATGGTGATTGCGATTGCGAAGACGGAGACGGGGTGATCAGCGTTAGTGATGTCGGAGAAGATCCCAAGCCAGACGGTGACGAGTTCGAGGCAGGTACTCCAAGGGAAGAGGTCGGCCGTGTAGGAACGGGAGCCATAAGAGACGGGCTCAAGAAGGAACGTTGGTTCTGATCGGCCTCACTCGGAAGAACTTGGTGTTGGACGTTTGGAAACGAATGGGAATGAATCATCGGAGGGGGTTGGGCCGGAGAGGATTGTTGGGAAGATATTGTCGCTGAAGTCGTGGGAACAGTTGCAGAGGGGGGTAGACCGAGTCCTAAGGCACCTAACTCGTTTGTCCGCAGATGTTTGGATGCCGGAGCAACCTCGTTGGTTTGCAAGACCGATGATGATTCGGCAGGTCGTTTGGAGTGCTGGACCTTTGAGGCGTCGACTGGCGAGTTGATTGGAAGGGGGTTGCTAGGAAGAGGTGAATCCGAAGAGGGCGCATTCATCAGCACCGGGGTGACAGTCGTTGGCGGCAATGACTGAGCGAGAAGAGAAAGTTGCCGAGGAATCTGGACAGAAGTATGATCCAACGATGCTATCGACTTAAGAGTACTGCTAATTTCGGTCAAATCTCCATGAGGGATATCGGCTTCCCTGCCCTCGATGAGAGAGGTACGGATAGCGGCTGCCTGTCGGTTGATAGCGTTGGATGCAGCTTGAATGCTGATCAATCAGAATGTCACCCGCACGGGTAAAGTAATAAAAAGAAAAGAAAAAAGAAGAAGAAAAAAGGGTAAGCACACTCTAGGACCGTCCGACACACATCTCGTTTTCTGTCTCATTTTCTAGTCAAGAAAGGAGAAGAAAAAGAAAAGAATGTCGAGAACGACTCACGCTTCAAGATCTCTCAATCTTGATTCCAACGTCATAGCTTTGATTCTCATCGAAAGATCTGGTATCTTTGATCCTCCTTGACTTGAGTCTCCGGAAGATACCTGGGATGAATGAAGCGAGGAGATCATAGGAGAATTCTGCAGGCTACTACCCGTTGTTCCGACGGGGGCGAACGTGAAGCTACTGGAGGTGCTCGACCGAGGCCGTGTACGCGTCGGAGAGGGCGTGTGAAGCGAGTAGGGATGATTAGGATCCATCATGCCCTGTACCGAGTTAGTCGGAGGCGGTCCTGAGCCAGGCGACGGTAGAGGAAGTACAGCGTGTGACCCAGGTGGACTGATCTGCTGGAGGGATAGATAAGGTTGCCGTGGTGAGGGAGCTTGGGAGTGCACCTTGAGTTGTTGAAAGTGATGGGTCGGGTCTCCGACGGCGGACTCGTCCGAAAGATCAGCAAAATTCGGATGGGTCTGAAGGTGTTGCTGTTGTTGCTGGGACAGCAAGAAATCTTCGGAGAGCTGACCAAAGTAACCGGAAGAGCTGGTCTGGGATGCTGTAGTAACGGACATGCCCCAATCGCTGGATGACTGAAGGGGAGACTGTCCGAGATTGGGGGTATTGTGGTTAGATGCTAACGCTCCGGTCAGAGAGTTTGTTGGAGACATCAAAGGAGGCACTTGATGAGAAGGAGTGGAGACATTTGAATGTATTGCTGCATGGCTGCCGGGATGGTAGATCGAGTTCGGAGAGTTTATATAGGGTACGGGGCCAACATTTCCGGTGAAACTGGTATCAAACAGTTCGTTGACCGGTCCGGAAGTGGCCGAGAAGGAAGGAATTGGAGTTGTCGAGAGCGACATTTGTGGACGGTGGCCTCTTTGAGTAGCAAACGCACTCTTCGGAGCGAACGAGCTGCCGGGCTGAGAACTCGACCTCGATCTGTTGCCTGCCGGAGCCGAGTTTGCAGTTGCCCTGGCTGCGACGACGTTTGGATTGGAGTTCGAATGGATATCCGAGACGGTCGGTCGAACGGGCAGTGTGCCAGACAAAGAATCCGTTGCGTTCTCTGTTGGTACCAAAGGGACCAGGTTGGACTGAGAGGTAATCTGTTGTTGTTGATGAGAAGATGAGGAAGGAGAAGATGAAGAAGCTAGGTCGTCTTCGACGGATACCGCCGGCCAGGAGAATCTAGGCGGTGATCCTTCTCCAATTGTCCCAAGACTGAAGAAGAAGAAGCCAAGAAAGACGAAAAAGGGAACGATACAAGCAGTTTCCAGAAAGCGTTAGACTGACGAGGAAGAAAGCAAGATGGACGACTGATTGATAGGAAGAGAAGGAGAAAAAAGAAGAAAGAAGAAAGAAAAAGAAGCAAAGAAAAAAGAAAGAAAAAAAGAAAAAGAGAAGAGAAAGCCAGTCTAATACTTACGGTGAATTCAACGGTGGGGACGACAGAGGCATGTTAAGGCCAAGCATCCCAAACTGATACGAACTTTTTTGATATTGAGGAAAATATTAACAGAACACCACCAACGAACCAAGATAGAAGAAGATTTCAGTATATGGATGTATAGGTAAACCAAACAGACAGAGATGGGGAATGGATGAGAGGATGGATGGTCGGTTATAGAAAGCGAAACCGAAAGGGCGCGGGTGGTTGGGTTAGCTTATTGCGTATGTGTGTGTGTGTGTGTGTGTGTTGTGTGCGGTATATGCGGTATATGTTTCATTAGTGTATTCTGTTAGTATATTGTAATCCATTGTACTACATTCTATTATACTTTTGTAGTGTGTTGTCTTACACTGTGGCCTGTTCTATAAGGCCTAGACTTTCACAGCCAGCTCATTCTTTCGTACTTGGCGCCTTCGATTACTTTCTAATATGCATTCACTCCTTACTTCTTACTTCTTGCCTTTCTTACCTTACTCAGACATTCTCTCATCTATTCAATCACTCATACATACTCAATCCCATCCTTACTCTTAGATAGATGGGTTTGCTTTGCTCTCGTTCTTGTTCTCGTTCTCATTCTCATTCTCGGATTTTTTTTTCCCCTTCCCTTTCTTCCCTCTATCTTTTCTTTTCTTTCATTTTTTCCCTTTGCCGTAGTCACACATGGTCACAAAAGACTTCGATTAAATGTTCTAGACCTTCGGCGTAAACGTAACCCACACGAAAGCTATACAGTCACGTGATTGTAGATCGGTCACCTGGTTTCTTTCACAGCACACGTGACCTGGCCGGCCTCTCGGCGGTACCCATGGTTACGCAGCAATCCAAATTATTCTCATCCTTCCTAGCTTGCCTTTCGCCTGGCATCCTCTTCTCTTCTCTCTTCAAGGGTCAACTGTGTAACATTCAGGAGCTCATTTCCTAACCAAAAGAGATGGCCAACTCACTCAACAGGTCCCTCGTATCATCCTGGTCATCCCAGCAGGCAGTGCCTGCTACATCGTCTTCATCCAGAAAGTCCAAGCTCAATCTGAACGCTTTGCCTTCTCCAAACAATACCACCTCCGTCAATCCTCTTGAACCTCACTCTGGCCCTCCTACACCTGCCTCCGAGTCTGGTCCTTCGAGCTCAACCATATCCAAACGCCGGGTTAGACCGACTTCGACCAGCTCTCCAAATACTGCTGGCTCGGCCACCAAGCGGGTCAAGACCACATCTAGCTCCACCCCGGCCAATCGGGAGCCTCCGACGGCCAGATTGGCTGCCATCGGTGGGCTGACCGGGACTATTGAGAAGCTACTCGAGCTCGTAGCTCTACCACTGCTACACCCAGAGCTTTATCAGGCCACCGGAGTTCAACCGCCAAGAGGTGTCCTGCTATACGGTCCACCTGGCTGTGGAAAGACGATGATCGCAAACGCTATTGCCGGCGTTCGTCTCTCCTGTATTCTTTCCTCTCATCATGAACCACGCTGAACTTTATCGTGATTACCCTCACAGGAACTCGGCATGCCGTTCATCTCGATATCTGCTCCTTCTGTTGTGTCTGGGATGTCTGGAGAGTCCGAAAAGACGCTTCGAGAGACTTTCGAAGAAGCTCAGGTGAGTAGCTCTTGATGCTGGGTCCTTGCCTTCTCTGTAATTTCCTCAATCGCTTGGTCTTGTTGCGCTTCAAATTGAACGAGATTCTTTTGAATATATATCCTGATTGTCCCAGAAACTTGCTCCATGCCTGTTGTTCATCGATGAGATTGATGCTATTACTCCCAAAAGAGAGACCGCTCAGCGAGAGATGGAACGTCGGATCGTCGCACAGCTCTTGACGTGTATGGACGGTCAGTCCCGAATCTTCCGCTGATCTCGATGCAAAACTGCGATCTGACCTGCTTCCTTCTTCTCCTTCCATTGCTCTCCTTTCTTATTTGGAACCCCAACATGCAGATCTGGCTTGGCACAAAGATCCAGAGAAGAAACCAGTGATCGTGATCGGAGCGACCAACCGACCTGATTCATTGGATCCCGCATTACGACGAGCCGGTCGGTTTGATTGTGAAATTGGAATGGGCGTACCCGACGAAGCGGGTCGTGAAGAGTGAGCTTTCTCCTTCTCTTATATCTCTTGTCGGTCTATCCCTTAGGCTCGTTCTAAAGACAGTCCATTCCAATAATCATCAAATTCCCTACAACCTGATTTTGTTCTCATTCCAAGGATTCTTCGAACACTACTCGCCCCGCTATCGATCCCTACTGATTTCGACATCCGAGCTTTAGCAAAGGCGACTCCCGGATATGTAGGTGCCGACTTGGCCAGTCTGACGAGTGCAGCCGGAGTAGGCGCCGTCAAGCGAATGTTCCGAGAGCTCGGCACAGCGGACAATCCCCCACAGGCTTCTCTAGGCGCGAAGCTGGAAGAGCTCCCTCCGCTGGCGGGAGAAGATTCGCTGACCAACGTGGCTATCGAGGGGTCGGTCGAGGAAGACGCGACGATGGAAAACGGAGACGCGCCTGATGAATCCGGGATCGTTCCTCCTGTCGCTGTTTCTTCCCTACCGTCGTCATCGACACCCAACTCCCCACTAAGCACCCAGCCCGCTCTTCCTACTTCCTCATTGTCCTCATCATCGAGCGAACTCTTCCAAAACCTGTCTTCCTCCCTTCTGTCCGCCCCAATCACTCAGTTCCTCAAACACCACACTTCTGCCCTTCCCCCCTCGTTATTATCCACTCTTCGGATCCTTCCCTCCGACTTCAAGTCGGCCTTACAGACGACCCAACCGTCCTCCCAACGAGAAGGTTTCGCCACCGTCCCTAACGTCACCTGGGCCGACATCGGAGCGCTCCACACAACCAGAGACGAACTCCACATGGCGATCGTCCAGCCAATCCGACGACCCGAGTTGTTCAAACAAGTAGGTATCGAAGCACCAGGAGGTGTTCTCATGTGGGGCCCGCCAGGTTGCGGAAAGACTTTGTTGGCAAAAGCGGTGGCCAGTGAGAGTAGGGCAAACTTCCTGAGTGTTAAAGGACCAGAAGTATTGAACAAGGTGAGTGTCGAGCTGTCGTCGCAAAGCGGCGATCATAAAAGAATAAAGAAGAATGAAACAAACAAATTCTAACGAGTGATATATATATATGCATCCGTGCGTGCCTGCGTGTGTTTGGTTCCCAATGTTTTTTATTTTTATTTTTTTAAATAAAATTTTAATAGTACGTCGGAGAGAGTGAACGAGCCGTCAGACAAATCTTTGCTAGAGCTCGGGCATCGGCACCTTGTATTATCTTTTTCGACGAACTTGATGCGCTTGTTCCTCGTCGAGATGATAGTATGGTTCGTCTAGAGTCTCATTCATCTTTTATTCGAACGAGTAACCAAGCTCAAAGTTTTCGTCTCTGTCTCTGTCTCTCTTTCTTACAGTCCGAATCATCGGCCAGAGTTGTCAATACCCTTCTCACCGAGCTCGATGGGTTGGATTCTCGAAGAGGAATTTACGTCATTGGAGCTACCAACCGACCGGACATGATCGATCCAGCGATGGTCCGACCTGGCCGACTTGACAAACTGCTTTACATCGATCTGCCTTCTCCGGCCGAACGATTCGAGATCCTCCGAACGATGACCAAGAAGACACCTCTCTCACCGGCTGCTGAATCAGCTCTGGAACCCCTTGCGACCAGTTCGGCCTGCGATGGCTTCTCCGGAGCTGATCTCGCGGCTCTAGTAAGAGAGGCAGCCACGTTGGCTCTTCGTGGAAAACTTGAACGAGTCGGCGCGTTCGAGGTGGACGACGGCGTGCTCACGTTCGAAGGAAAAGACGCCGGCCAAGATCCTGTCAAACGAAGCCTCGATGGAGGTGCAAGCGGCCAAGAGGATGAGGCGATCTGGGTTGAACCGGAGCATTTTGTGAGAGCGGCAGAGAAGGTGACGCCTAGTGTGAGTGTAGCCCAAAGGAAAAAGTACCAGGCGTTGAGAAACAAATTCTCGGGCTTGCCTGTCAAAGGGAAGAGAGAGCCTGAGCTAGAGGCTGTCAGACCGGCCGAAGTGGACAATTCGGGTGACGCCGTGGTAGATGGCGGAAAGGATGGTCAATCGAACGAAGACATGAACTGAAAGAAAGGAAAAGAACAGAGAAAAGAAAAGAAAAAAACATATTCTCAATCCTCTAATGTCTTTTCTCTCTTTCTTATTTTTTTTTTCTTTTCTTCCCCTTTTCCTCTTTTCTATTTTTTTTCTTCTTCTCGTTTTCCTTTCCATTGAACGGCACGGTCAAACGAAATTTAGAAGAGTAGAAAAGTATTTTCTCTTCATATAGTCTTCATACAATGACATTCAACCAAACGCCGTTTCTCTCCCGTGGCGCTTGGGATGTGTCAATGAGCAAGCGACAGGAGACATTCAGAAATCCATTCAGATATCTTCTGAAAGAGCGAGGGTGGGAAATTATCGATAGACAACCAAAGATTCGGACGCGCGTCTTTTACTTTTCAGCGTTCTGCTTCCGAGCATCCGTCCCCCAGATAAAGTAATCACATCGGTACTCCATGTTGACTTCTTCTCGAAGTCGACCGTTTTTCTTTCCTCCGGAATCATGACCTGGCCCGAGAGGTCTAGAGAAGAACCAAAAGGAAGAGACAAAGAAAGAGTATAGGAAAAGGGAAGAGTGAGCGTGCGAAAAATATAAGGGAAACAAGAAGACAAACAAGGTTACTCACAACGAACAAAGCCAGAATTTCTTTCCCTTGTTTGGTCCCTGCTTTGTCACTGTCCGCTCCACACAAGGCGCCTTGTGTACTCTACATCTCGGGGGTTCCACCTTTTTCAGTAGACCCGTCCAAAGCTGGGCTGATGACGGCACAGCTTCACCCGAATCCGGATCGATGCTTAATCTTGCATTCGAACCGGTCTCTTTCGCGAACTCTTGCTTTTCCTCCTGAGCGAGCTGAAGCGCATACGCTCTGTCGGCGGCTTCATCAGGCTCTGACCACTCTGCTGGAATTTCCTTCACGCCCGGTTCCCGAGAGGCTGAACGCGGTCGTTTGGGTTTCTTGTCGGGTGAGATAGACAAAGGAGGCGACGATCTTCTTTTCTTTAAAGCTGATGCAGAAGTCGATGCTACCGGAGGCGTGGAGGAAGGAGTCGACGGAGCAAAAAAAGAGGCCAATGAAGTCTGACCACCGTTTGGTTTGATAGGACTTGATTTCGTCCGGTTTGTAGATTTTGGTCTTGTCCCTGTAGGTTTGAATTCTGCCCTTGGCTTTTGGTTCTGTTTTAGTGCTGTCGATGTGGTTGTCGAAATGGGTGATGTCTGAGAGGAAGGTCGTTGAGATCCAGTGGGGGTCGAGCAAGGAATCGCCGGTTCGTCCGGTTCATCCGTTAGGTCCACGACGACCTGATCGTTTGCTTTGTCAGTCGCCGTTGCTGGCGCCGTCAGAGGGACCCCTTTTTGTATTGGTCGGAAGAACGATTTGATACTCTTTGCAGAGAACTCTGGATAAAACATCGTGGCCAACTTCGGAGGCTCACTCGCCACTCTTGTCCCATCCTCTCTTGGTTTCCCTACCACCTTGACGCGACTTTCCTGCTGCATTTTCTCTGGATCTGAACATCCGGAAGAAGAGGCATCTGTCGAGGTTAAAGTCTGATCTGAGGGCTGGAAAGGGACGTTCAATATGTCGGTCAAGAATGTCGGCTTTCCCTCTGGTGAGAGAGGAGGCAGACTTTCGTGAAATTCGACATAGACAGGACAGTGATCTGAGCCTCGGATATCAGGCAGGATATCACACGTTTTCACCCATGGGAGTAAACCTTTTGTGACAAGGACTGTAGAATGAAGTTTCAGTGCTTTACGCGCATCAGTAAAGTCTTTCGTACACCAATTTGTTTTCAAGAGGGACGAAGAGAAACAACGAACTGTAGTCGAGTCTGGTCCCATAATTTGAAGCTCGGGCGTCAATCTTTGTATTCCAGCCTGCCCGATTGGCATGAATACAAGAGAATACCGAAAGAAATATACGTATAAATGAAGATTCACGATGTAGAATAGTACCTAGATCGTACAACTAGGCTAAAAGGAAGTCACGTACATGTAAACATCTTCTCTCTGTCTGGAAAGGCCGATCGGACGATATCCGTCATGATTCCTTTGGGTTCGAGGAACTGGTCGAACCATTGTCTGGCCTGTTGAGTGGATGATTGAGAAAGGGAGGTAAACTTTTTCGATCTACTCTTTTAGGGGTTGTATTCTGACCTGACAGGGACTAGATGATACACTCCAAAAAGAACGAATACGGGGGGAGGAGGGGGAGGAGATACAGGGAGAGGACGAACCGGATGATCCCAAAATCCGTTCTGCTTACTAGCTAATGTGCCCTCTCCATGATCGCTTGGCCTATGAACGACGTTCATATCACCCACCACCATGACTTCCCTTCCGTTATTTACCAGTTCCTTTACTCTTGCCTCTAGGATCATAAGAAAATTCAACTTGAAAGGCAGGCGATCTTCGTTCGTCTCGTTCGGGCAGTATACGTTTATGAGGATGAACATCCCGAGGTCGAGTGTGAGAGATCGACCTTCGGTGTCTAGTTTCCAGAGAGGTTGTTCTGGTGACGGGCTTGGTCTTTCAGGCGTAGGCTCTAGCTTAAACAGAGGAATGGACAGAACGTCTGGATAAGGTAGAATTCGGTCGTCTGCCGGAAGAAGCAGAGGCGAGGGTGACGAGGTGGGGGCCGAGGAGGAAGGATCTTTGGAAGAGAAAGACAAGCCGGTGATTCCTTCTGAAGCTTTATGAGGAACGACGACAGATTGAGAGGTATACACTCCGACACCGGAGTATCCTTTGCCAGATTGAGGGAACGATAGAAAGGCATCATAACCAGGGGGACATGCTTGGGCTTTTGTTAGGTTCGATCGGGGTAGCTTGAGCTCTATATGACGCAGACAGAAGATTGAACCGAGAAAAGAACATCAGAACAGAACCAGTCTGTATGTAGATAAACAACGAGAGAGATCTCAATCCGAGGCAAATGAAAGTACAAATGAAAAAATAAAATAAAAACCCACCCTGGACACATAGGATATCAGCCTCAAGTTCCTTCAAGACGGCATCGTACGTCTTGAGTGCGTACCACGGACTGTAGTTCATTAATGTCTTGAGTCCATTAACATTCCAAGTGATGATCTTCATACCGGAATAACTCGTTGCGAATGGATTGAGCAGTAGCCAGGTATCTATGTTTATGTATGTCTGTCTATCTCTGTCGTGTGTCTATAAATTCGGATGTTGAGAGAAACAAGAGACGATCGGCTTTGAGCGAAAGTCGGTGACGTGAGCAAACGGACCGGCTGGATAAATTATCCGATGTCTAATTCTTCACGCCTCCGACCACTTTTCGTCTTTCTCGACTCTCAAAAATGTCTTTGCAAGACCAGGATATTCCCTCCCTGCCAACCGAGCTGACAGAGGAAGATGTAAATGTCGGACTTCGAATGGCAATCGATCAAGCTATCAAATCTCTTGGAGAGGGCGGTATACCTATCGGTGCTTCCGTGAGTGTCTTTGATTAGATTCGAATATGTTGTTTTTGGCACATCCGTTTCGCTCATAATGTTTATTGTCTTTTACAATCTTTAAATACATGTGAACAGTTGTATCACCATCCGACAAGAAAGATCCTAGCTGTCGGACACAACCAGCGAGTACAGGTAAGTGTTTCTTTCTTTCTTTCTTTCTTTCTAGGTTTCTTGCAATTGCTTCATCGTCGTTCTATACGAACTGAATGACATAACGAACGAACGAACGAACGAACGAACGAACGGACGGACTGACTGACTGACGGCATTGAAAAACGATAATAATAATGATCAATACTGATGATTGTTGTACATATAAACTTAATTTTTTTTAAAAAAAGATGAATTCCAATATCCGACATGGCGAGACGGACTGTTTGGAGAATCTAGGCCGAGTGGAACCGGGTGTGTTGAGAGAATGTACAATGTACTCGACTTTATCGCCTTGTGTAATGTGTTCATCTACGATCCTTGTGAGTTTGTCTTTGTTCTTTATATGATTTTCCTCCTCTGTAGTAGAGAGCTAGGGATATTCATTTTGGAGTGGGTTTTTTCCCTTGTTCTTCCGATCAAACGCGTTGTTTCAGTTGTACGGAATTCCCAGAGGTGCGCGCTCATTCTCTGACAATAAATCTAACTAAACACACAGGCAATCCTGATCGTCTGATGATATTTCGTTTTTGTTCTTGTTTTTGTTTTTGATTTTGATTTTATTTTATTTAAAGTGGTGATGGCCGAGAACGAAAACTTTCAAGGTGGGGAGGATTTGTTGAGGTCACCTCCTAGCTCTCTGGCCGACCCTTTGCGAAAGGCTCGGATCGTGATCAATGCTCGGTCGGAAGAAGCTACCCGGCTTATGGGAGACTGGATCAAGAGTGAAGCTGGAGCGAAGGTTTGGTGGGAGGATATCGGGTTGAAGAAGGGGGAAAAGTGAGGAATGTATAGTGATAAAGGCAGAGGGAGGAACTAGATGGAGAAATGAAAGATCGACGAAAAAAGGGGAGCCAAAGTGGCCTGTGTGTGTGTGTGTGTATAATGTAGTAGTATCTTCTACTAAGATTCTGCTCTGATTTGATCTGCTCTTAGTCTCCTTCCGAGGTTCTTGTGAGGTTCTCAAAAAGTGCTGATGAAAAACTTTCGACCCACACCCACACACAGAAAGACTACAAAAGATTCCTACAGGACGACTACAAAAAAGACTAGTTGAAACAAGAAAAAAACAATACAGAAAATTTCACACCAAGACTAGAGAATTGCATCATTTCCGCTATCGCTCGTTTTCTCCATCTCGTCGGTCGACTCTTTTTCCCATCTCACCTTCTTCTCTTGGTTCCGTTAGGAGGCGTGAACTCATATCGATTGTCTCTTGATCTAACTACCTTATAGTACAGCATACATACATCTAAACTCTCATATATTTACTCTTCCACTCATACATACACTCGTTCTGGTATCTTCTTTTATTTTTTAAATCCCTTATCTCGATGTCACCGGTAGAGTCGATCTCAAAGCCTAATCGGTTTCCACCGTCCGTCCCGACGCTTCGACCTGGAGGTTGGTTAAACCCATCTAGTATGCCTTCTTCAACCGCCACCTCATCCAATACTCCGTCATCTACTTCGTCGTCCGCTTCGCCTTCAAGATCTCATAGCTTTCTTCATCACAACACATCTTCCTTCAACCCCGGTCCTCCTCAGTCAATCCCGTCGAACGGGAACACAAACAGTCTCCCGAGGACGCCTTCTGGCATGAACACGCCAGGTGATCAGCCAGCCGACGGAACCACCATCGGTGGACCAAAGAAACGTATGTTTCCTCGGCTACTTCTTTCTCTTTCTCTTTCTCTTGTCATTTTCTCTTCTCTTGTGATCAATCATCCGGCCTATCGGGCCTGTTTGCTCGCCTGCCTTGTTTTCTTGTGATTCATCTTTGTCTTCCACCTTCCACCGGTGGCCGAGATTCAACCAAGAACACACTTTGAGCTGACAACTCACTCTTTTCAACTCGCGGTGGATACGTCAGCTAAGGATCTATCACATGTTCCCTGCAAGTTCTTCAAGTCTGGAGGCTGTACCGCAGGATCTGCTTGTGTCTTTGCCCACGTTGTGGCCGAACGTGAGTCGCCCCGTTCATGCCCCAATTCTGTCCATCCCGAGTAAACCTGATGTGTTCTCCTAATTGATCCACCTTGCGTCTTGGACTGAAACAATTGTGATCCCTAGCCGGTCAACAAAAACAGACCTGCCAATACTTTCAAAAGGGAAGCTGCAAGTTTGGTCATAAATGTATGTATCCTATCTGATTTCATTGACTCGTCGAGGCCTCCCAAATGCCGTGGACTAACAGTCCTCCTCCGTTCAATGTTGCCCAATCTATTCGTCTTACTCATCCGGTTCCTCAGGTGCTCTCGCTCATCTCTTGCCCGGACAACCCATGTCAATGGACCGGAAGAACAAGCGTGGTTCGTCCTTCTCTCTTGTGTTCCTGACGAAGCGTTCCATTCGTTGTCTCACACGACTCCCTCCATCTCTCGTCTCTCTCTCTCTCTCTCTCTCTCTCTCTCTCTCTCTCTTTCTTACTCATCGGCGAGGGCCATGTAAATAGCTGTCCAACTGCAAGCCCAGGCTCTCAATAATGGTCTCAATTCGAACCAGGTCCTTTCCAACCAGCCAGAGATGAACATGGTAACCAACAATTCGCTTGCCTCCACGTTGGCAAACTTACAGAACCAGTCGGCAAACCCAGCCATGATATCCGCGCTCTCCCAGCAGATTGCATCATCCCCACTCTCTCGCCAGACCGCATCATCTCCGCTCTCTCACCAGACCGCATCGTCTCCACTTTCCCATCAGACGAGCTCTTCGGCCCTGCCGGCAACCCCACCGGCCGATGCCCTCTCCAACGGATGGCATACCGACATGACGTCCGCCTTGGAAGGCTCTCGAATCTCCGGAACGAGAACCCTTCCACAAGGTGTACACACCTTCCACCCTCTCTCTGAACTTTCCGTTACCCCAACCTCGTCCGGTCTGTCCCCTTCACCACCCTCGACCACGATCAATCAACTGGTCCGACCGGTCTTGTTCTCTTCTTACACCTCACCCTCTGGACCATCTGGGTTAAACCCCTCCCGGGACCCCCTCGCGATTCCGTCCTCGGCTAGACGCCCGTCCTTTCCTGCCCCCTTCTCGTCCACCAGTTTGTTTTCGTCTTCTCCTTCTAGACGACTCATCCCTCCCTTGTCGTCGTCTGTCAACGTGTCTGGCGAAGCCTCTCCTTTCTCATCCTCGCCATTTGCCGCTCCGGGCGGGAAGAGTCTCTTCCTGTCATCCTCGTACGAGAACCACTTTATGCCGACGGCCGACCAGATGGCGTTCTCTCCGCCCGGTCAACAGTCAGGAGGCAAGCAATTTATGACCTCCCCACCGGGTACGTTCAGACGGCCAATGGCTGTGGCCGAAGAAGAAGCTCGCTATTTGACCTCTCTTTCTGGGAACGACCTGGAGGACGAGGGATTCATGCCAGACGACGTCGCTGGCGACGACGAAGGTGAAGAGTTCCTCCCTGGTAGTTTGAGCGAGCTTTTGACGGACAACGAGATGGAGCGACGGATGATCAGAAGACACTCGAACCAGATTGCCCCTTTGGGACTCAAGACACTGTCAAAGTCGGCAGCGCCGACGTTTCCGATCGGCCAAGGACGATCCGTCCTCAAGATGGGCTTTTCAACGAGTAACGGTGCTTCCCCTTGGAACGGAACCGGACAGGTCTCAAATGGAGCACCCCTCCCGGACGGCCCTATGTCTCCCTCGACGGGCGTGGCTATGGGGAGGAACTCGACTGGAGGAATCCAGGCTCCGTCGTCGTTCAGACAACTCACCAGTACCGCCACCCCCTCAGCCACGGCTCATCCTGAGGATTCGACTGTGCTAATGAGCGCTCAACCTTCATTCCACCATACCTCGTTTGAATACGCTCAACAAGATTCGACCCCGACATCCGCTTCGGCTTCCCTGGCCAACACTCCGTGGGAAGACCAGAGCTCATCGGCGAGTCGTCGATCGTATGCCGCTGCTGCTTCCCCTCCAATGACGACTCACCAGACGTCACGCCTAAATTCAGCCTGGCCTTCACCGACATCGACGACGGCGATAATGTCAAATTCCAACTTGTCTCCAAACAATCAGCTAGGCAACCATCACCTAAATGATCTGACATACACTCAACCGATCCTGTCTCCTTCATCGAAAGCGCTTGCCTCTCATCCTCCAGGAACGTCCCTCCCTCCAGGCCTAGGCGCAGCCTCCAGCAGACTTCATTTCATCCCTGCGACCTCACCCTCCATGTTTACTCCGTTTGGCGGCATGACAGGAGGAGGAGGAGGTCACCCAGATCGATCGTCCACGTCTTCTTCAGCTTCCTCCGTCTCGACTTCTCATGCCGGACTCTACTCCGATGGCCAGAGTCAACAGTTCTCATCCTTGGCTTTCCAATCTCAAAACCAAGGCCAACAAGCGCAAGGGACCCAACATAGTCCCCAAAACCTAACCTTCGGTACGGCCATCACCCTCGATTCATCTCCGGGAGGAGATGGGTTTGGTCAAAGCTCCGTCGGCGATGGATGGCCGGTCAACCATGAACAAAGCCAACATCAGAGGATGGGTAGCGTTCCAGGCCAGGATAAATCGTTCAACCCTGCGGTCTTTAGAAGCGTGTGGGACCAACCGGACCGACCTAGTAATTATGGAGCTGGATCGAAAGCATCGATAGGAGGAGGAGCAGCAACAGTAGCAACAGGTGGAGCTGGTTTCGTAGGACGAAAGGTAGGAGTGGAAAACCTCGGATCAGGAATAGGGCTCGGGGAGGACGATCAGGATGAGTTTGGCGATGACGTCTTGTTCAACTAGTTGAACAAGAACCAGGGTGTAGGAACGAAAGGTAGGGTAAATGCATGTTACCAGGCGAAATCTCCCAGGAATCGCGCGTTTTTCTTCCGATCGTCATGTTTTTCCCTTCTTTCTTTATTTTTTATTTTAGTTTCCTCAATCAGTCTCTTAATTTTTTTCTTTGGCTCAGTATTCGTTTCTATGAGTTTAGTTCTCAGTTTTCATCTTTCTTTTCTTCTCACGCTATCTAATTTGGTTGTATCCCAACTGCATCCCTTACATCCTCTTGTCTAGAGATCAAAACAAAACTAATAATATTCGAAAGAAGAGGGAAAAAAAAACAGGGCTCATACGACTTGAATCGTTTTCACGTTATTATATACGACCTCGACTCTTTTTGTTCCTCTATCTATTGGTCATCCCTTTCTCTCGAATCCGTTCTTGCTGTCTCGTCCATCATTCTTGCTTCTCTAAAAGGAGTCGATGTATCTCGTTATTTCTCTTGGTCTCTTAATGATTCATTCTTGTTCCTTCTTCCAAGTCTGTCATCTGAATGGTGAATCTAGGATTTCATTCTGAATTACTTTTGTTCTTCTCTAACCCACCCCCCACACTTTCCCATCTTCCTCATATCCTTCATTCATCTTTTTTTTTCTCCTCGGATAACATTGAGATCAATCGAGGGAATCTGGAAACCAAAACCAAGTGACTAAAAGCGAAAGAGAGAGAGAAGAAGAAAAAGAAAAGAACAAGAGAATTGAACGGAAGACGAAGCAAAAGAAGATTACTTTGATCGTTTCTCCTTTCGTTCTCTTCGTTTCTTTCCGATTAACAATCCGAGTTCCTTCCTCTCTCTCTTCTCTTTGTCTGCAGAAGGATCCTCAGCAGGCGCATTACCACCAGCATCGGCCGGTCCTCCCCTTTCATGTTCACGGTTCTGACCGGGTCGACGACGTTTCGATCGATCATCGGTTCCCTCGGAAGGCTCATCGTTGAATTTCCTCTTGGATGGATCTCTATCTCCTCGGGGTTCTCGAGGACCGGACGTTCGGTTCGTACGCCTTTGAACGACCTAGTTATGGATAGTGAGACCAAAAGAGAGAGGAGAGCAAAGATTAGTGTGTGTGTGTGTGTATGGTGAGGGAGACATATAAAGAAGAAATGGAAAGGACAAACCTGAATGTTTTCAATCGAAAACTCAATGATCAATGTCTTTTTCATCACAACAGATCTGCCGGAGGCAATCTGTTCCTTCAGTTCTGATTCTTTCTCCCTGAGCTTCATCAACCTCAGCTCAAGTTCACCCAGATCGACCGGACCGCCAGCCTTCTTGCCGTCCTTTCCTCCCTTCTTACCGGCAGCAGCCTTCATAGAGGTTTCCTCCTCGATCATGTCTTCCTCGTCGATATCGGAATCCTCGGCATCCGCTCGGCCTTTTCCTTTCTTCTTAGGACCATGTGATCGGATAGGTTCAGGCGCGGCCACAGCCGTCAACTCTGCCAGCCTAGCCTCGTCCACCGATTTCTTTGTTCGTTCGATCAGGTCACCGACTTCCACAGCCCACCATTCTCTCATCAGGTTCTCGACCGTCGGGTTGTTGTTCGCCCATCGGAGTGCTTTCAACGCGTCCTGATGGGATCTCATCTCGAGGAAACCGTATCCTTTGGATTTACCTTCGCCGATCAACGAATCCACTCGGTCGGTAGCTCGAACGATCTTGGCTTGGATCACCACTGTCTGTCTCTCGGCTCGGCCTGCTTTCTTCTTCTTCTTGGGGTCCTCCATCGATTTCAAGACGGCAGCAGAGAGTGTGCCATCCCGTTTCTCGTCTTCGTCCAGATCTTCACGTTCGCCTCTGCCGACCTCGGCATCGAACTCTCGACAGGCATGGATCGCCAACCGCTTGAGTGTTCGGTCGGTACAGAACGTAGGAAGCTGTCGAATCGAAAGTCGGGTCTTTGAGATGTACAAAGATGGGTTCGACGAGAGCAAGGTCTTTCGGTCGTTGAACGACTTCTGACGTTTTTCGAGTTCGATCTCGGGTAACGAGGCCGCAGCAGGAGAATTGGCAAAGATGACTAGATAAGAAGAAGGTAAAGAGATTCAGTGGCGAGTTTGGGAAAGTTAGTGACAGAAAGAAAGGGGGACGAACCTCCTTCTCTCATCAAGTAGGTGTTCTTCTTGTCGACCTTTTCTTTCCTCCTCTCGTTCTCGTCCTTCATCTTTCCGGCCTCCTCCCTGGTGACGGCCCAGTCGACGTCCAACACTCGTCCGTTGAGAACCATGTTGGAAGCCAAAGAAGATGACGGATCGGCCGTTAGAACGGAAGATAGAGTGAACGGATTGTTGACAGCAGCCGATCGATCCTTGACCTGTGGTCCGAGAAACCGTATGAGATGATATCGAACCGCGCAGATGTTTTGATGAGTTTCAAATCCGACTTGCTTGAAAAAAGGTTGATGAAAGGAGAGAGAGAAAGAAACAAGAGGCAGAACATACAGGCACAGAGTTTGCACCAGATCCACCCATCTCGGAAGCCATAAGTTTGGCCTGCTCGACAGCCTTCTCTGCGTCCTCCTTTCGCCAGAAGCAAACAAAGCCCGTTCCTCTGGATCGGCCTGTAGCTCTGTCCATCGTGATTCGGGCGTATCGAAGGTTTCCAAACGTTCGGAACCTGTGGTTAAGCATCGCGAATAAAGTCAACCACGGGCGTTCATAGTGAACATCGAGGGAGGCATATTAAAGGGAAAAAAATGAGGGACAAACAGGTTGCGCAATTCATCTTCAGTCACCTCGAACGAGAGATTTCTAACAAACAAGGTCGTCTGATCCTGGACTTGAGGTAAGGCTGGCCTGACAGGCTTCTCCTCCTCTTCTTCTTTCTCCTCTTCTTCCTCGTCAACCTCCATAACTCCTTCCTCGTTCTCCTCTTTCTCGTCCTCCTCGGCCACCTCCTCTTCGACAGGTTCATCTTCCTTCTCCTTCTCATACTGATCCTTGCTCAAAGCCCAATCTACAGCGACCTCTCTGCTTGCTTCCTCGTTGCCATCTTCTCCAATAACCTTCGTTCCGTTCACAGTCTCCATTGCCTTCTCCGCGTCCCTTCTTGAAAGCATCCAGACAAAGGCAAATCCTCTCGCCCGAGGTTTAGGGTTTGGGTTCGCCTCCGTTGGCTTTCCGGGAAGAGAAGGAGGCAGGGTGATTGAGTGGATAGGACCGTGAGGCAAGAAAAGCCTCTGCAAAGTCTTTAACGTGGTCTGTATAAAATAAATTAAAAAAATTAAAAAAAGAAAAGACAAACCAAGCCAAGGACATCAGTAAGGCTCTTTGCGGACTGGCTGGTTCAGAATCAACATGGAACCGAAAGAAAACGTGAAAAGAAAAAGACGTACGTCCCAAGGCAAGTTTCGAACGATCATTCGACTGTTCTTGTGCACCCCACCATCTTTACCGGTCGCAGCTTGAATCTTATCCGTTCGCTTCTTGATGACACACGACAAGATGTTGCCCAGGTAGTCGTGGGCGTGCAGTCGAATGGTAGCGTCCAATGCGGCTGCCGGGGTTGGCAAGAGTAAATGAGCTACAGGAGGAAGCAGTCAAGGAGAAGACGGGGGATATTCAGCTCGAGTCACACACACAAAAAAAACAAAAAAACAAAAAAAAGGAGAGTGAAGACAAGTATGATACTAACCAACGGTCTGATCGTTATCCACAGGGAAAACCAGATTTTCCAATTCGGACCCGGCAACCTTTCTAACCTTTTTCCATAGCTTTGCCTTGGTCAATCCCTCGGGAATATTGCTAATGATGACCGTTCGAATGGCGTCCGAATCGTATCCTCCTCTCGATCCAGAAGGCGCCGAGTTGGTAGACACAGCGTTGGCAGATGTGGGCTGGGACGGAGTAGTGGGGAAAGCAGGTCGTCGTTTGGTGATTCGCTCAGCAGGGGGAGCAGGCTCGGTCGACGATGGATCTGCTTGAAGAGGCTTAAGGGTGAAGTAGATTTTTTATTTATTCATTCCAAAAATATTCGAGTTTAGGTCAGTACAAATGACAATAAAAAAAAGTTATACCAGGAGGGAAAAGAAAAAAAAAGAAAAAAAAAAAGAGAGAGAGAGCGAGAAACGAACTTTCTTCTCAGCAAGAACCACACCCAACCTTCGGTCTTTTCCATCTCCAAAAGAACCTCCATGAAGTTCCTTGACGGCACGCTCGGCGTCCTCCTTCATGGCATACATGACATATCCAACACCTTTGGACTTTTTAGTCGTCTTGTCGAGGACGACGAAAGCAGACCGGACGGGTCCAATATCAGAAAAGTGAGTTGTCAAATCGGTAGTGGTAGCTTTATCGGAAATGATTCATAAACAGGAGAGCGGTATGAACAGAGTGAAATTTGGGATTATCAGTAAAGTTGCAGCTTGTGTATGATTGAGAGCCAAAGGCGAACGTTGAACAAACCAGAGTAAGGCAAATTGGAGATAAACAGAGTACTTCCAACAGGAGCCGGGGAATCATCCTCGATGACCGCCTTGGCGATCTGTGTTTGATCCATGTTTGCAGTGGTGGCTAGAAGGTTTGACGTTCAATAAGCAAGCAAGAGTTCAAGATCCAGAATACAAAATTTTGTAATCTTGCTGGGTTTACTGAGAAGCGCACGTGATCGCTAACGTTTGAAGGCGCACGTCGGAGGTTTACTCTAAATTATCAACTTCACTCCTTCCTAGCCCACCCACTCACCATATGTCGTTTGAATAAATTCATTGCCCGGAACACTAGACTGGTCAGTTGAGTAGAAGATCATCGAATATTCTGTTTTGAACTTTGTTGTTGTCATAGGTGATACAAGTACATACATAAGAATCTGACGAATGGATCTCTGGTTCGGCTACCGGTGCGACATCCTTGGTCGTTCTTACTCTTTCTCAGGCTTATTCAAACCTTTGTCTCCAAAGACAGGTCAAGCGTTACCACAACTCCCATCATATGGGTCTTCCTACGCTTCCGCTCGAGATTCTGTGTCATATTGTGTTTTACGCGTTTCATCTGGATGAGCCGCTGATCGTATCGAGAGTAGCGAGCCGGCCGAAACCGACTGAACTCCTGGTTCTCTCGAAAGCTCACCTGGAGGCGTTCGAACCGTTACTCTACCGACGAATCTTTCTTACCTGGGCGGTCGACTACGTGACGTTCTATCATCCGTTGACCGGATTGTTTAACGATCGGAAACACGGCGCGCGTCGGGCGAGCTATGTGCGCGAGATCTGTTGGGACCCAAGCCAGCGTTTACCGCTGAACATGCGGGCCTACTCGGCTGGAGCGACAAACGAGGATGGGAGCCTGATGGATCCGTCGTGTGTACTTTTGCCGTTAACAATCGTCCGTCTCAGATCGCTCGAACATATATGTATGATCTCCACGAACCCGATCCCTGTCGACCCGAGCGAAGACGATGTGGACGTGTTGGTGAGAGACCAACTGGCCTCGCTCTTTGCTAGAAAGATCAGCCCCGAGGTTTGGGACGACGTGTACGAGATGGTGTTGGGTGAATTCTCGATGAAACAAACGGACGAGTCTTTCGAGGCTCAACAGAGACTCGTTCGTTCGTTCGCTTCGGAAACAGGCTTACGCCTCCAGTTCAGTGTGGACGCGTTGACACAGGATTTGCTGTTGTCCGACCATCGTTCGGTTGACGGTTGGGCCGACGGTTCGCCCATCAACCGTCTTGTCGGACCTCGAGGTCAGATCCATATTCGACTGGAACCTCACCCGCCATCGACCTATTCTGCTTCGGAACAGCTCGGGGGATCGACAGAACCGGAAGATCCTATAGCGAACGAACGGAACAATGTGTTGGACACGCCAGATGAACCGATCGACCTGGTTCGAAACGAACACATGAAGAGAACGCTTTCTTCGATCGAACCCTTCGTTCGGGTGTACCTCTATAGGATCGCACCCCATGGGTTAGACTGTCCTGCGGACGATGATAGCCAGAGGGTTCATGGGAATCCTCCAAAGTTGTCCCTGGTCAGATCAAACGGTTCACTGTACGGGTTTCCTTTTTTTTTAATTTTTTTTATATTATGTTTTCCTTTTCGTCGTATCGTTTGTTCACATCTTTATCAACCATCTGAACGAAACAGGGAGCCGATCCAGTCCATGCCAATATAAACGAGTGAAAGCGGGAACTCAAGATGGAGACCGGAACAAAAATGAGTTTATCGACGGTCAAGAACCAAAACGTTTGTGAAATATAATATAAACGTTCAGAGAAGTTCCCATGAGACGTACAACAATCTATGTTCAGGGAAGGAAAAAGGGCACAGACAGATCATACCGAGAAGGAGGGATGTCTACCTTCAGTGAAAAGAAACGAGAAAAGATAAGAAGGAAGCAGAACTCTCCCCGAGAGATGAAAGAAGACCCAATTCGAACAGCTCAAGAACAAACAAAAAGGGGGGGGGAAGGAAATGACCAAGCTGAAAGATGATACAGAAAGGAAGGTTGATGTAGGCGAAAAGAAAGTGAGAATTCGAGGTCGAATATATAACAAACCCGACGGGGTTGTATTAACAGTAAACCCTAGACCAGAAAAGATAAGAGAGAAAGAGAGAAAGATTACATCTAAAGGCAAGAAAAAGAAGATCTACGAAGGAGAGAAAGGAAAGAGATATTATAGATATGAACTACGGAGAACACTTCACACCAGCATCCACTCAATCGGCCTCTCTAGCAAATCGGCCTGTTCGCCACAAAGCCCTGCCTTGACCCATCTACTCACTCTATTTTCGTCTGATTCGAACTCTAGGGTACGTTCGCTCGGGGGAGTGAGGGGAAGGACTGAAGAGTCGACATGGCAAGTCGAAAAGTTGATGCCCAGTTCGATAAAAGAATCGTTCAATTCCAGAGCCAAACACGAATCGAGCGACAGAGGGTCATCGACGTGCTCAATTAGACAATTGCCGCTGTCTGCACCACCAGGGCTGCTATTGGTGCCCAAGCCCAAGCCCAAGCCTAGACCCAAGCCAGATGAATGATCGCCCGCCTGATCAGACTC
The DNA here is from genome assembly GCA_014825565.1 of Phaffia tasmanica. Taxonomy (NCBI): domain Eukaryota; kingdom Fungi; phylum Basidiomycota; class Tremellomycetes; order Cystofilobasidiales; family Mrakiaceae; genus Phaffia; species Phaffia tasmanica. The sequence goes on along the minus strand of MVAI01000014.1, from coordinate 42,852 downwards.
GGTCGGGTGATCGAGAGGGATCGAAAAGTAATCATCCGCGATTGTCCCCTCGAGGGAGGAGAGCATGATGGGAAGATCGATGGAAGACGAGCTCGTGGCCGGTCCGACGGTCCTGCCGTCGAGAAAGTAAGCGGGCGAGTAGGACAGGTGGCCGGGTAACGGTTGAGTGGCCTGATTGAGAGAGACGACGTCGTAGAACGAGAGCGCGATCGACTCTGATTCGTTTACGTCGGACTCGAACACGGATCTTGGTTCCGACGTCGGGGACGGGTACACGTTGTAGTTCGAGTTTCCGGCAATCGGGGAATAGTAAGGTGATTCCAGGAGCGGATAGACCAACCCGATGTTTGGTTCGTAACCCTGTTGGGATCCCTCGAAAGGAAGATGACCGGAGCAAAGTGCATTCCGTCTGTTTCGTTGACTCGACGCCGCCAGTGAGGGATTTGTCGGTATCTATCAAGTGTTTGTATAAACAAGAAAGCAGATGGTGATAATCATAAAGGGGGGGGGGAAGGAGGATTATAAGATGAAAAAGAGACGGGATGAGCATAAGGGTGAAGCATTAAAAACTGATCACGTTGTGGGCTGAAATAAGAATAATGAATTCACCGAGAATGTTGATGCGACCTTTTGCGTGTGAAGTCTAGGAGACAGAGGAAGCGAGACTTTTGGTCGATCCCGTCGGCGGCGGATCGTCAACCCATTCGAGCTAGGGGTCGATGGGGAGGGCAACGATGGACTAGTCACACTTGCTGTCTTGATAGAGTTTGCCTTTCGCCTCGCCTTTCGTTCCCGAGTGGCCACCTTGTCTTCAAATGGTACGGCTTCGAAGGCTATGAGGGATGGGATGCGCATAACGATGAGTAGTTAGCTCTGGATGAACGTCTATAGTTTGGCCATATGGCCTAGAGAAATGTGTCTGACTGACCACAATCGGTCCTTCCTGCTGCTTTGCACCTGGAACAAGCCCCATTGTCGATGCTTCCGGAGCATTTTACTTTCCTAAGGAGAGGGATCGAGCGGTTCACCGAGGAGCAATCAGAACGGTTGCAGACCAGAGATGGGAGAGAACAAGAAGACCAAAGTCAAAGGAAGAAGAAAAAAAGAAAGAAAAAAGATAAAGACATTAGATTGGTTAGTTTCATTTATTTATTTTATATTTATACATTCACAAGAAATGAATGTAGATATTAAAAGATACGAAGATCGGATTGAACCACATAGGAATTGGAATGGCAAGAAGGAAAGAGGCATTCAGAAGGGAGAACTGATGGAAGATAAGAATCAGACATACCTTGAACGGCACAAGGTGCAAGCCTGATTGACTCTTGATGTCGAGTTGGCAGCAGAGCTAGCAGAGAAGAGATCTGGCAGATCGGATGAGATTGGGAAAGAGGAGCAGGCGGAGGTCGAACCGCTGGACGAAGGCGAAGAAGCTGTGGATGCAAATGGCGACATGATGGCAAGAATCCGATGTGTGTGTGTGTGTGTGTGTGTGTGTGTTCGTGTGTGTGTTTATTCTTTCCTTTAGTTGTCTTGCAAGCAAAAGCAAAGGAATGGCAGGATCTGAAAAAGGACGAGTGAATCCGAATGAAAACGGGATGGAGAGCGATAGGAAGACGAGACCGTTAGAGACCCAAACGGAGTATCCGTTGACGAGATTCTCAAAAGAATGGTACGCTAGATTCAGGAAGAGTTCCAAGATGTCGATAGGAGATAGAGATGACCCAGAGATTAAATGAGTGAGAGAAAGCGAGATAGAAGACGAAGAAGAACGGATAAGACAGAGAAGAGGACGATGAGGAAAATAGGATAGGATGGGACGGGATGAACAGATGTAAGCTCTTAGGTTTTGTTTATCCACCTAAAGATGTTTGATTGTGAAAAGAAGAAAAAGGTTTCCTGCGCTATCGTTCATCCACTTCTTCTTCTTCTTCTTCTCTTGGTCTTGCTCTTGGTCTTGCTCTTCCGTGTTGTGCTTCACTACCCCAGGTTTTTTTTCTTTCTTTCCATACATTTTAACGACAGAACCCCACGATTGCAATTGTTCTTTAATCCATGTTAAAATCCTATTTGACCTTTCATTCGTTTCCCCAGTCTCTTGCGCGCAGTGAGAAGGTAGGAGAAGAGAGAGAGAGAAAAAAAAAAACAGAAAAAAACACGCGCACACACACAAAAACAAGAAAGAGAAAAACTGTTGCATCTCGTGCCAATGTACAAGTGAAACGGACATGTTAGCCTTAGTTCATACAGTCAAGAAGATCGGATAGCATTCAGAGGCGGGAACGAAGAGCGGCGATTTATCGAGAGAGTCAAGCTCGTAAAAAAGAAACAAGCCACTTCTAGAACGAATAAGAAGGAACATCTTTCCGGCTATTGGATATTAAGATTCTAAAGCTCATAATGTAAGCTATGTCTCTTGTGTTTCTCTCCCCTCTCGCCCGTCCCGTGTTTCTCTCTGACGTGTGAAACGACAAAGATAGAAGGCAGTCTAAGTTAACTGTCTAGCTCTTTTTTTTTTTCCTTTTTTTTTTCTTCTTTTTTTTGCTTATTATTTATTTTTATGCTTCCACAAAGAATTAGAAGAGTTACTAAAATTAAAAAAAAGTGCCGAATAAGAGTTATCCGCCGGGTCGAGGAGAATGCGCGATCTATTAAACGACCGGCTGCCTGCGCAGTCGTCAGGGCATGCACGGAGACATCAGCTGAAACGTGCCGAGGGGATTGTGCCTTTGAAAATCGGCCCGTAAACCCTGATCGGCAAGTTTCATATGGAGCCCATAATGCGGTCTAGGCATAAAGTTCTGGACTTTTGTATGGACTACCGGTCATTCTCTGTACATCCTCGCCGTCTGGCGAGCCCGGAAGTGAAATTTCATTTTCCCGTGCCTTCCCGCGATTTTCTGGACTGTAAACGATCGTTCGAAGCACGTCAAAGTGACTCACCAGCACTCGGTATAGAGAAAGCTCGATAGCCGTTGCTTCCTCGATCGATTGCATTCGATAGAGGTACGGACTGACTGACATACGCACGCGTATGTAGTTTTACTTTGTTCAAAGATAAGTGTCGATAGCACGACTGGTCCAGAGGAGCGGTAAGTGGTTGAGAACGGTCAAGTTTCACGTGTCGAGCATCCAGTTTGTGAATCAAGCGTCAAGCTGCGTTATCATACACGTGCTTACCGCCGCGCCCTGTGTTCAAGTGACGCGTCGACAGGAGACGCGCTTCCGGACGCCCTAATCACGCCTCTTCCTTTCCCCTTTCGATCAGCGTTTACTCTAACGATAAAAAAGAACATTCAAGCCACACACACACACCCCATGTCATATCACCCAGTCCCTCGATGGTCACATTTTCAAACTCACGCCCATCCACGCCCATCCCCCACAGCTTCAGTCGATCGATCGGCTTCGTTTGCCTCATCAACCTTCCCGGCGGAAGATCAACCGTCTCGTACAGAAGGCGGGTACTCTGACGGGGAAGAACTGATAGATCAGGAAGAAGATGTCGATGCTGAGGATGACAACGACGTCAACGAATCCATGATTGATGATCAAGAACCAGAAGATGGATCGGACGACGCCTTATCAGATACCGAGTTTGAAGACAAGATGGAAAGCCAGCTCGGTCTCTGGAAGCCAACGGAACGAGAGTTCAAGGCGTCGAAAGATGTGCTCGTTGGCTGGGATTGGAACGAACGAACAGTCAAAGGTCAGTCTTACTACCGTCTTTCGGTATCTGGTGTGAGAAAATACTCACTCGTCCTTTGGTGTTTACCTTGGATAGAGTCCGACCAAAGTCAGGCTCTAACCGAACGAGAACTCGTCGTGGTCGCTCAAAAAACGATGCGACGAGCGCTCCGCTCTCTCGACCGAGACCAATGGAAATATGATGACCGGCCGGCTGACGACCAAACGTTCGCCCCTCCGTTTCCATTCCATGGCCAGAATGGTCGGAGTCAGGATGGCTCTGTAAATCGACTCCAAGTTTAAAGATCAGTCAATGAGACAACGGCTTAGGTCAAACTTTCTCGAAGTTGTAAGACAACCTAACGCGGCAGAGTAAAGTACGTCTCTTCAACTTCTAGATCTCCTATGTCATCCAAGTTTTTTTTTTTTTCCTTTTTTTTTTCCTTTCTCTTTTAGCCTCGTTTGTTCTTGTCTTCAGATAGTCACTTAAACGCCTTGCCCCTTTATCTCCGCACAGCGTTCCAGTCCAAACCTTGATGACCGTTACCGACATGTACTTTCGAGATGTACACTGTAATGCAAACAAAAACAGAAAGACAGATTGTAGATCACCTCTCTGTCCATGTCGCCCAGGACAACTGTAGTATCTTGTTTGAGATCTGATCATAGTCTCTGCTGTTTCATCGGGTTCCATTTATCAACCGTTTGGACTCATGGCATCTGTCTGTCCTTACAGTTCATGTTTAAGATTCGACTCATGATTCTGTAGAGCTTGTTATCTATGAATCCTTTCCGTGAGAATTCGTTCAATTTTTAAACTACAGGCGTCAACTTTAATCACAGTTTCTTCTTGCGACAGAAAATGTCTTTCCCCTATACATATAGGATGTTTTATATCAACTCGTAGCTTGTCTTGTTCTTCACGTTTTTTCTTTCTCTCCATGATTTCCTTTATTGGCTTTTTGTTTTTGCCTCACGATTGCACAATCCTTTCTTCTTGTTTGATGTTTAATCTCTCTCTTTCCAAGTCCTTAGTGTGAAGCAGAGAAGAAACAGCTTCGTTCTCTCGTATAGCTGATTGTTCATCGAGCCACCTTCGACATCGATGCATTTTGCGTTTTCTTTTCTTCCTTGTCTTTGATTAGTCGGTTTTTTTTTTTTTTTTTTTTCCGGGCGTATTTCCTTTTTCTTCTCCACAGTCAGGGTGTGTGAAGTTACTCAATCGTTTGATCACCCATTTGTATTCTTCTGTTTCTTCTTGTTGTCTTCCTTCGACGTTTTCAAATCTCCATCTTTCGGTTCGGCCCTGACCGTTCTCTTGTTGATGTTACTGTTTCTTCCTTTTCCGGCTCTCAATTGTCCTTTTCGGTTCAACCCACCTGGTTCGGCTTCCTACCAACTCGTTCTCCCCGAAGTTTCGGGTAAACATGATTGTCTAAAGAAGTAAATAAGGAAGCCGAAGAAGAAGAAGATAAGAGAGAAGAGAGAGAGTTGTCAATAGCCTATTTGTGTGAACGTCGCATTCAACAGCAACAATAGTAATTGAAATAATGACGAAGATGTCGACAGTAGAACAGAAGAAGAAGAAGAAGAAGAAGAAAGATAGGAACGACAACGACGATTTGAACAACCGTGGAAAAGAAGAGAGAGAGAGCGAGAGAGCGAGAAAAAGCTAGTCAACACTTTTACCGGTCGTTGGTATATCCGGGCAGATTGTTTGTTTGAATGTACCTAGACTCTAGCCGAGATCCGGTTTGGGCCGAACCATTGATCGGTCCTGTAGAGGATAGATTTATCTACTGTTTTTTTTTTGTTTTTTTTTTTTTTTTGCTCCTCTCTCTTTCTCCATATATCATTGTATAGCTATGATCAATCTTGATCTTTCAGTTTCTATTGTTTTGTTGATTGAATCGGAACATCCAACAATACGATGTCACACCAACACACTGATGTTGTTTATCCTTTTTGGGGATACTTTGGTAGTTTCCATGCTCTACCAAAAGAAGTCAGGACACCTGTTTGGTTCGGCCTAGACTTGGTTTGATTCTACTCAGCTTCTTTGGTCTTGCTGTCACCGTCTGTTTCCTCTCTTTGTTCTACCCCCTTCACCTGTCCGTTCTCCTTCATTTTCATCCGTTCAATGCTGCAGGTGTTTCTCGACATCTGGCAAGTGCAAGCACAGCGTACCATGCACTCTATCTCGTTAAACGTCCCAGTAGAAAAGAAACCAGTCATTTTTAATCGTCGCGTTACAATGCGCCCTCTTTTCATCTATTCCTGCCTAGATCTATTCGCCAAGACACATAAGAGTCTCCTTTCCCTTTCCTTTCCCGTGAATGGAAAAAAAAAAAAAAAAAGAAAGAAAGAATGTAGACGCTTAGATGTTGTCTGTGGACATACCATTCACAAAAGGCAAAGTCACAAAAGAGAAAGAGATGGACAAGGTCAGTCAAAGATCCATCCAGATGATATATGTATATATATATATACACATATATACATATCATAGAAAAAGCAAAAAGAAAGACAACGAGGAAATAACACGAACAGAATACACTGGTAGGAGAACCCGGCTGAGAGTCATCCAACAAAGCCTGGCTAAACCCGTTCTCGCCGTCCTTCTCGGCCCCGCTCTCCAACAAGGCTTGAGCTTCCTCGACAGTCATCAACTGGGCTGAAACCAGCTTGAGGCTCTTCTCCATATGAGGCAGCAACTGGCCGAGCGTGTCAATCTCGGAGAATGGAAGCGTTCGGGTGAAAGCAACGGTAGCTCCAAACTCGGTGATTCGTTTCTGTGTAGTACGCGTAACAGTCCGACCAATTTAGCACATAAAAACATCACTCAGAATCCAGAATGTATATAACAGACATACTTTGAGAGTGATGGCGTAGGGCATGGCCTTCTTGTTCTTGATCAACCCAGCCTCGGTCAAAGCGGCTCGGATCTTGACATCATCAACACTATCAGTCTTTTCATCGTAGCTAGACTTCACGGCCTCAAGAACCGTGGTCTGCCAGGCCGGCCATGTCTTTGCAATAAACAACCGGAGTCCCAAGGGCTTCGACTTGTCAACCACCGGGCCCTTACCCTTACCCTTCTTCTTGTCCAACGCAATCTGTCGGTCCCGAGTATCCTTCAAGACGGTTCGGATGTACTCCATTCCGCTGATAACCTCCTTGTTGATCGGTCGGATCTCGGGGAACAAAGCGTTCTGGATCGAGCTCGAGTTTTGGAGCACGGTGGTCCAGATGTGGTCGGCAAAGTGAGGGATAATTGGGGTGACGAGCAAAGCGGTGTATCGGATGCACTCGAGCAACACATCGTAGTGCATACCTACATCGACCGTCATCTCGGCGTACGATCGTCGGGCGTTGTCAATACCGTAGTATCCGTGTTGAAGGGCCTCCTTGTACCAGGTCTTCTCGTAGGCCTCCTTGGTCTTGGCGGCAAGATCGTTCATCTCCTCCTCGAACACCTTGTCCCAGTAGCTGTCCTTTGGTCCAGTTCGGAGAGCAGACTTGTTGGCCAGAGTCTCTTCGATCCAGGCAAGCTGGGTGTAGAGCCGCTGGATGGCAGAGTTGGCCGTAAGCTCCTCAAAGTTCGCGTCCTCTATACCATCTCCGGCATCAGCCAAGGTCAATCGGGTAGCGTCAGCTCCGAACTTCTTGACAGAATCCTCCAACGTCAAGCTGTTTCCGGTACTCTTAGCCATCTTCTTTCCGTTCAACATCAGGTGTCCGTTCGCTCGCATCGCCTGGGGCCAGTGGTTCTCGGGGAACAAGGCAGCATGGACATAGATGCAGAAGGTCAAGTGGTTCGGGATCAAATCCTTTCCTGACGATCGGACATCCATAGGGTAGAAGTACTGGAACTCCCGCTTGAGCTTATCAAATGTCTCCTGAGAGATATTGGAAGAAGCGGGGAAAGAACCGGAGCCGAGAACGTACTCCCAAGCCTCGTCCGTCATGTCTGCAGGAGAGATTCCAGCCGGTCCGGTAGTCTTTCCAGTGATATCACCACCTGTTTGTTAAACAAAGAGAGGTTTTACGTTAGATCAACCCCGTTCAAGGGAGAGAGAAAGCCAATCGATGAACAAAGAAATCACTGACCCTGAAGGAGGTAGGCGACGGTGTAGTAGGACATGTAGATAGTAGAATCACTCAAGGACTCGACCAAGAACTGAGGATCCCAAGGAATTCGAGAACCAAGACCGTACGATCGGGAGCAAGCCCACTGCTTAAGCCAGTCGAGAACACCCTCGAAACCATTTCGGGTCTCGTTGAAGTAAGTGTTCATCTGAGACAAGAGCCTATTGGCGTGAAGGACAGGATTCAGTGAGTCACAGATAACGAAATCAATTAGGTAAGTAAAACTTTTGTATTGAAACATCAACACTTACCTCTTGGCGGTCTGCTTCCACTCCTCCTCTCCGTAATCAATGTACCACTGATCGACGAGCGCAACGATGCATTCGTCTCCACTTCGAGAGGTAACCAAACTCTCGGGCTCGGCGTACTTGAAAGCCAAGTTTTTCTCGATGAGCGAGTCTCTGACCTTGGCCTTGGCCGTCTGGACGGCCTCTCCCTTGAACTCCCCAACAGCCATGGTTCCGTTGAAGAAACCCTCCTTATAGGCGATATCTTTGGCTTCGGCGAGCTGCTTGACGTCCTTCTGAGACTGGATTTTCATCTGCTGGCAGAGCGTGGCGGCGATCATACCACCGTAGTTGGGGGTGGTAATGACCGATAATGGCTCGTTGGAAGCCCATTCAGGCTGAATCTTGTAGAACTCGGCCTTCTTTCGGAGATCCATCAGGGTAGCATAATCGTCAGGGGAATCGGAAGGAACCGAGGTAACAACTCCAGTACCCTTTTAGTGGATGTATGAGCAACACAGATTGAATGAATAGAAAGAACGTTCAATTTCAAATCTTGACAGAGGAAACGCAACAGTAAAACTAAGAGATAAGAATCATACCTTGGTAGCAAGGACTCCGTCCATAGGCAAAACCCAGACCTCCTCGTAAATCGAATGAGGAGCCTTGATCTTGGTTCCGACAAGGGCGTCTCCCTTGATCTCCCCAAGCTTGTTGAGCTTACCCTCTTCGGCAAAGATACCCTGGTAAGCCATGTTTCGGGCGGCCCGCTCAGAAATGACAAAGACCTCGTTGTTGGCAGCCTCAAAGAAACCGTAGGTGATGTTGGTTCCAACGAAACAGTTGGTTTGTCCGTACCTAAACCCCCGAGGAAGAAAACACCAAGTTAGATACACATCTTTCGCGCGATAAAGAATACGACCAAAACGAAACACGACAACGAACATAGTCTCGGGCCTTAAAGTGGCAGCAACCATAAAGACCTTCTTGCCCTCGATGCCTTGGAGTCCATCGAAAACTTGCTTGGCAGCCTCAGGCCAGTGGGTGACCTCCATCTTGAGACCAGTGTACTCCTGAGGCCCAACAGCCTCTCCACCAGAACGATCGTGGTCCATGCAGGGCTGGCCGTCCTTGATCGAGTAGATGGTGTTTCGTTTACCAAACTTGATCTTCTTCTGGGTGTGCAGCTTGTTCATCTGCCATCGAACGAACGAGTCATAGTAGGGGTTTTGATCGGTGGTCTAAAGAATTTGAAAGACGCGAAACAGATGCGCGCTCTTCAGTACGATTTTCGTCATGCAACTAAATCACCGATCAATGACTGTTCAAATAAAATTTACGGACAATGAAGGTTCGTCGCCAATCGATTCGAGCTCCAAACTCGGTACAGTCCTTTCGAGCGATGGGAGGGAAGTACTCAAGCCAGTGAAGAGGATCAGCGAACTTCTTGATTTCCTCTCGAGGAACACCTAGATTTAGCAGACACAAGACCAAATGAAGTTCCAAATGAGTGCCGTCTCTAAATTCTTCATATTGAGCATTTGACCAGCGTACCAATGCTCTCCATAATCTGGAACTGGTAGGTCAATCCAGTAGCCTTTCCAGCGATCTTTCCCTTGGTGGCTTTCGACGGGTCCTTCTGGGTGTCAGAGGCCTTGTTAGCGGGAGGGGCAGCCGAAGCCTGGGGAACAGGGTTCTCAGGGTTGTAACCCTCGAACTCGGGTCCAAACATCTCCATTTCTCGAATGAGCTTGTCAGCGGCAGCCTAAAGAAGAAAAATAATCGAAAGAAACGTTAGTCATGAGAAAGGGTTTGCAAATGAAGCAAGAAGATGGTTTAAAGGGCAGAACAGACCTTAATGGGCATACCCGTGCAGTGAAGTCCCATAGGGAACAACGCTCGCTTGCCAAGCATCCTCTGGAAACCAGTAGCAAACTCGATCTTGGAAATAGTGAACGCGTGTCCAAGATGAAGAGATCCGTTCATGTAAGGGTAGCTGCCATAAGACGAGAAATAACGTGCGCTCTTTATCAATCAATTGTCGCGTTAATCGCTCAGAGACAGAAGAAGAAGAAAAAAGTTAAAGAGGAATCAACTCACGGGAAAGTTCCCATCCATTTAGGGTGCTCGGCCTGAATTTCACTCGGAGTGAGCTCTTTGGAGCTGAGCTCTTCGACTGATGGGGGGTTGACCTCGAAGAGCTTCTCCTCCTGCCATCGAGCCTGAAGATCTTTCTCGATCTTGATAAGGTGGTCTCGTTTGAAAGTCTGTAATTATGAACATGTATAGACAGAGTTGAACGGAAATCAGTACTTGTCAAGAACACTTCATAGGTGCATGAAGATGATCATCTATTCAGCCCAAGAAAAGGAAACCTTGAAACAACAGCTCTTCTTTCCTCTCTGATGCTACAACATATATACTACATTCCCTTCTTCCGAAACTTGGCCACGATCACTGCTCAACTATATTCTTTCTTACTAAAAAGCAGTAGCAGAGGCAAGAAAGGAAAGTGAAAAAGGGAGAAGAAAAGAAGAACCCAGTAGACATAGCATGGAGACAAAAATCCCAGAAAACAAGTTTGATGAACCAAGCGAAAAGAGAACCCCTAGAATGACTCACGTTCTCCAAGACGAGAGGTCCGACCTTGACCTTATCCATCATATCGACCTTGACGTTAGAATCGGCCATATTTGCGTACGTCCTCTGAGAGTGAATGTGACTAGCACCGAAAGTGTTAAGGCTTGAAAAATTTAGGAACCGCGGTTTCGAAGAGCGGAACGCTAGAGAGTGAATCGTGATGGACAGTACCCTCAGGGGTGATGGGGTTCAAAGAAAGAAAGAGAAGACTTTCGTCGTTCAAAGTGGAAAATGAGAAAGGTGAAGAAAGTAGGTAGGTAAGACCCTTGAATTCTAGTGGCGATTGTCTAAGTCCAGCAAATTCAAAAATATAATCAAATTGACAAAGACCTTTCGATTTTCTCTGAATGATTCTCTCAAAGCATACATCCTTTCTTCTATCTTGGTGCATTCATCCTTGCCATTGGCATGGTCAAGTCCGGTTAAATGGACATTACTGTGATTCGTGTGAGACAAAGGAATGACGTCTGATGATACACGGTGACGTGCCGATCGACATATCTTGTTCGCAACTTTTGAGCCCGATTCCAGATTTTTTGTACTTTCGATGAGTGCGAGCCATATACTTTGAAAGGACAAACCAAACAAGACAGCCCGAAAGAGGGAAAGGAAGAATAAGACTGAATAATCAACAAATGAGGAGGTATAGTTTGTGCGCGCAGGATGCGCGTCGCGTGACAAATGGGAGGTAGCCGGAGAAAAGAAAAGAAAAGAAAATGAGATGTTTAAAAACGAGGAAGAAAAGAGAAATTATGGTTGATGATGTCGAAAGAGTTTCGGGAGTCGTTTGGGGAAAGCAACATGATGAACAACCAAAAGGGAAGAAAATACCGAAATTGCTTAAAGAAGAAAATGTAAACGATGTTTAGATGAAAATGAAAGGGTTAAAATAAGAAAGAACGAAAGCAAGTGTTGAAGAATTAACTAAGAGAAGAAAAAACACTAAGTGCATTTTGTTGTTTGTTCCTTTCCAAATCAGAAGGTCTCGTCCTCGTGAAGCTGTTCCTCATGGAGCTGTTCTTCTCCTACAAGCTCAGCGTCAGCAGGTACCTCGAACCCCTCCTGTAGACGTGTTCGGCAAATGAAGTTTGAGAGGCGATTTCAAAATCAACATGCAAGGAAATCTCACATCAGCCTCCGATCATGGATAAACAGAAGAGCATACAAAATCGACCGTCAGCGGTAAGGACTGACCTCCGTAGAGTAAAGAATCTCTTGGATCTTTGAAAGTGTAGCTTTCTCAAGTTCTGAGGTTGACTCGCTACTTAGTTTTTCCTGAACGATCATCTCAATATCTCGGAGCTGTAGTTTCGTGGTCCGCGCGATATTTCGTAATTGAAACAGACAAAACAAATAGGAGGATGAAGTGCTTAGTGACTGATTCATGGGTTGCATCTGAATAAGACGGACAAAAAAATTTACCTTGGCAAAATAGAAATCCCTCTCTGTCTCCAGACCCTCTACAGACCCTTTCAACTCGTTCAATTCGGCTGTAAGAGCATGAACTCTTTCGGCAGCGGCGCCACTCATCGAAGATCCAGGCCGCAAGCCTGAGAGGGAGATAGATGCGACGAGGCAATAATCCGTATGAGCACAACCGATCAGTTCAGCAAATTCATACGCTTCGTAATTCCTCGCTTGAGCGCACACATATCTATCCTTCATTCACACGATTTGAACCCTCATTCAGAGATAATCGAAATAAGCACGTACCAACAGCTTTAGCTCTCGAGCCAGAACTACCTCCCAAACTTCCACTGGATCTAGAAATAGGACCAGAGGTTGACGTCTGTAATGCCGGTACATCTCCCCTTCTGCGACCAGGGGCGTCGTAGTGCCCTCCGCCGAAAGATTGGTCGTGGAATCGACGAAGCCACTGAAGGAACTCAAGGTTATCTTGCATCTTGCATTTGACCAGTCGGTCAACAGGAATTGGCTTTTTTCCCCAAAAATGATAAAAGATCAGTCAACTCATCATCGTACGAAAGTCACGTCAGTTAAGGGTCAACTGAGACTATCAGTAGGCTAAACAGACCTTTGGAATTTTGTGGTCCTTGAAAGTCTTCTGCAAGACTTTGAAGTTGTTTAAGTACTCATATTCCTGCTTGGCAGAGAACTTGACTCTGCTCATGGGCACATCACCTGGAAGGTATTCCCAAGCAAACGATAGCCATTTTTTGTTTCAGTGCGTGTCGTCCCATCAATGAGCAAATGGGACAGTAAGTCAACGAAGCTAACCAAATATAGAGTCAAGAATCTGTTGGAAAGTTTCGAATAAGTACAAAAAGATAAGACTATCATCAGCCAGCGATCCTGCACCGAAATAAGATGTTCAAATTAAAGAACGCGTTGTATGAATGTATCTGAGTCTACAGAGTCGACCTTAAAGTGCGACTTTTCGGTTGACAGACGAGGTGGTCACCGACCATCTCATCTGCATGCATGCATTCTCCTTCAGCAGCTCGCTCACTCCACGTTCTGGATTCAACTTTTAAGAATGGAGGGACCCGTGGATAATGCGGATAGATTTCACAGAGAAATGGGACAGATACCAATTCTGGCGTCCAAACAAAGTGAAGAACAAAAGAGAAACAACGAAGCAGGCCAGGAAACAGGATAGAGGTGAAAACGAACCTGGCAGTAAGCCGCTCCGGTTCCAAACTGCTCTACCTTGGAATAGCTAATCTGAAGAAGGTCATTCGTCCATGCGATGAGTTCTGATCGAGCTGTATATCCCACATGCAAGCCAATGGATATTCAAGATGGAAAGCAGCTTGTGAGTTTATATAGGACTACAGAAAGGGGAAGGAAAACATCCAGGAAGAGTAAACTCTCCTCCTTCTTCGATTGTTCTCCTCTCCTTGTCTCTCTTCTTTATTTGTTTGGAAGAAGACTTTGGTTTAACCTAAGAAGAGCACTCACATTCTCCAGCCATGATGCCCAACGAGTGTAAAGAGTACAAGAGAGAAGGAAAATAAAGTCGAGAATGATCGTGAATCTTTGGAGGGTATGTCCAACAAACAACCGTATGTTTTCCTGTTCCTCCTTGAATTGAGCGGCGAAACCAACCAGCTTTACATCTTACACCACATCGTGTTACACTATTTCTCATTCACAAGCACTTGTTTTCTCATTTCACAGTTTGATTCGAATGTTTTTGCGAGACAGTGCATTATAGAGGACAGCATATCAAGTAACATTACATAGAAAAATGCTAACAAAACGAAATATAAAAGAAAAGAAAAAAACAGAAGACAGCCTTCACTTCCTGGTGATCGTAGCCTGGATCAATCCACTAGGGGAGGCCACTGGCTCAAACACCTCCACCAATCCCTCTCGACCTTTCCCGTTCTCGAGGTTGAATGGTTTAAGGTTCACGGGCCTGGTTTCATGGAGTGTCGAATGGTTAGAAATAATCAGTTTGGGAATAGTAACGACCAAACTAAAGTTGTGATAAAAATATGTGAGACATACATATAGTGCTTGTTAGGCAACGAGTAGAAGACTTCCTTGACTGAGGCAGCTCGGGACAAGATGGTCTGAGCGGCCAGGTAGAGTGTAGCCTGGTTGATGAGAAAGAAGAGCGTGTCAGTTCTGTCGGCTGCAGAAACAGGTAAATTTTGATAGACATACCTGAACGGAAGCGGAATCATGCGTCGCAAACACCTCAAGTGTAGTAGTTCGTGCTGTGCTTGCCAACTGATTAGGTGCATCATAAAGTTAGGATCGTGCAGAGGAAACAGTGTCAGTTAATTTCTTTAAAGTCTAATTAGAAGTGTCTATCAAAGACCTAATCAGTGAGATCGGAGGAAAACTACGCACTTTCTCGAACTGTACCTCTTCACCGATTTTGCTCAAATTGTCAATAGTGAGCGGAGTGTTTGGCGGAAGAGCCACAGTGTAATCGCAGGTAATTGAAGTCGAGAAGATACGGTCGTCCACCTCTGAATCGTTTGGATTTCAGAGAATCATGCACAAAATGGAAGATTTTGAAGTAAATATTGGCTAATCGGTGATGAGGCGAAGGTTGAAGATAAAATAAAAACGAACCAGGTAGCGTAGTAAACTCGTCCCGCAAGAAGTCAGTGAAGGAACTTCCTGCTGTCTTCATCACCAAGAGATCTTTAATCCCACTTTTGACGACTGCTGTGATGTTGTCCTTTAATGTTCCATCGACCACCACAGATACGACACGCTTCTCCTCTCCATCTCGAACAAAAGAGTGCGGGTGTGCGCCGATGTCTTGAACCTTTGTTTTGAAGGAAACGAGTGAGATAACACTTGTGATGGGTCAGTATCGATAATAGACCGTCAAACGCTACAAACACACGTACATCGATCCTGGACCATCGAAGGGATTGAATATCGATATGAGCTTTCTGGATGTGGCTATATTTCTACTCAACACAAGCGACATCCCAAGAGTTGTTTCTCCATCAGCTTCTACAGATCATTTACGATTTGAGAAAGATCGAAACAGGACATACAGTCACGAAATGAGTTCCAAGATGAAGAGCAAACAACTCTGGGGTCATCACATGAGGCGAGACCTTCGCCAAGATATAGGTAGTGTTCTTGACTGTTTCCACATATAGATACGCTTATCAGAAGATATTCTTTTGACCAAAAGATTTAGCAGATCATGCAGATAAGGCATGATGAATAACTTACTGGAGTCAGTAGCGACAATTCGGGTGTTATCCGCGGCATCGTAGCTCTCAGCAAAATCACCTTCGAGGAGAGCTCGGACAACATACTCGACGACTATAGCCAACGCCCGTTCAATTGACACCTTACATCAGTACACTGAGAGGAAGCAGAGAATAGAGATGAGTTCGAACTCACCTTCTTGTTTAGCGGGTTTGCCATCTGCAGCTGGAGTTCGAACGACTCTGGCCACTCGGACGAGATCCTTTCCGTATCGAGCAGAGGAAAGGAAACCAAGTTCTTCTTGAGAATCAGACATATTTGATTGGTTGTTTGTAGAAACGAAGAATAGAGGAGTGTTCTAGGTGAAGGTTTTGGGTGGTGAACAGAGTATAGGATATTGAGAGTGAAAAGAGATGAACTGTCCAACTCAAAGTGTTTAAATGTAAGTTAGGGAAGAGATGCTTGCTTGAACCATACGAGATAAGCGGATGGGTATAGTATTTTCCGTGAAGATCGGAGCCGGGAACCGAGAGATAAGATTTAACCCTAACTCCGAATTGTTTGCATACAACAAGAAAGTTTAACTAGTAAACCTTCCATTTCTTGAGATGACATCCGACACGTCCGGATGTTCTGATGTGGTCCGAGTGGAATTCGGAGGAATAACAGGCAGGTGGTCGTGCTCTTGGAAGATCATGGCTTGTTTCCTTCGACCCACATGTGACAAGAACAAATAGATTTGGTGATAGCGGATGAGAAGGAATCAGAATAAGAGGAGAATATAGTAAATCTGAAAGAGAATTTGTTTGGAAAAATCGCTAAGTAAAGATTGATTCAGCAGTAGTTCAGGATATCCGTTCACTCACAGGAGAACGATGCGACCTCCAACTATGACGTTGACTTAAACTTGGACACCTCCTTGAGACTGGATACCCAATATGATGAGCTGAATGAGAGCATGGTCGATGCAGTCAACGGCCAGACGCGTTTTTTTCGGACTGACGCGTCAAAAGTACATTGCGACCACATCGTTTAGCCCAGCCCACGCTGCTCAAGCAAGATCACCTCAGACATGGCCATGCTCAATACCAACTCCCCTCCTCCAGCCGTGTTCCTACAGCCTCGGTGTCAGAAACATCAGTTCAATCGGCCTTCATCGAAAATCTCTCTTTCCAACATCGTCGAGCGCCCGGCTAGACTTCGAGCAATCTACGTCGGTGTCTCCACTGCCATCGCTCGACTTGAACACCTTGTCTCGACTTACCCTTTGGGTCCCATTGAAACCAAAACTGAGTCTCTCGAGCCAAGTCTATCTACCACCACAGACAGAAAAGAACAAGATTTAATTGATCAGCTCCAAGGTCTCAACCTTTCCACCTCTTCCCCAACGCCTTCATTGACCCTGTCACAACCTTCGCCTATCTCCCGAATCCCTCAGCTCGTCTTTTCTAGTTCTCCAACCAACGGCTTGATCCTTTCTCCCGCTGTCAAATTCATTCATGCACCCTCGAATACAGATATCACTACCGGAAGAGTTGAAACAAGTTATCTAGAGAACCTTGTCCAATGGGTAAAGTGTGTCGAGGACAAAATACTCAAAAAAGAAAGTGAGATACCAGAAGACTTACCTCAGTTGGATCTATATCGTAGGTACTGTTTCTATTATGTTTGATCCTAATCCATATTATTCCAAGAAAAATTGAATCTGTAGGCCATGGCCATCTTGTATCTGTATAGTGTGCTCAGAATCACTCGAAGCCATTGAAGGCGCCCTGTCAACCGTCATCCAAGCTGTTGACCTCATCATATCCAACACCGATAGCGAGATCCAAAACAACAAAGAAGTTGACAGCAGACAGATGAACGTAACTCAGGCTTTCTGTGCTGTCCGTCCGCCTGGACATCATTGCTCTCAAGAGACTCCTATGGGATTCTGTTTTGTCAACAATGTTCTGGTAGGAGCAGCTCATGGTGAGAACGACGTATCTCGGATTTTTGGTTGCGCGTAGTCGAAGCAAGTACAACAGTAGCTCATGTTTGTGTATTGTTGATCTTGTCTAACGACTTGATGCATAGCTCATTTGAAACATGGAATAGATCGGGTAGTTATCCTCGATATCGGTTCGTACATTCTCCCTCATGTCTGACCCGTCTCTCAAACTGCCTCTTTGTGCTCTGTTGATCTAATGCCCATCATCTACCTGTAAAAATCATGCGCCTTTCCGAATAGACCTTCACCACGGAAACGGTACTCAAGACATTGTTTACCGAATAAACGCTGAGACACATCTTGAGGAACTTTTGGTAGCCGGTGGCAAACCGCCGAGCTCTGCGGCCAGAGGACTCAAGTTCTTTTATGGTAGTCTGCATGATATTGTAGGTATTGTCGTCAAAAGGCATTGCCACTAAATTAATCCTTGATGCACTATGAAATAAGGAACTAATCCACTCGTTCACAATTACACTTGAAATATCAGGAAAGTTTTCCTTGCGAAGATGGGAATGCTGAGCGCGTCAAAGATGCTTCGATTTCCCTGGCGGCTCATGGTCAATACATGTATGTTTCCACCATAATATCTCACCGAATTCTCCGATTGACGACAAAAACTTCTACTGCATATCTTTCTTAGAGAGAACATCCACTTGTCTCCGTATGCTTCTCCCGACGATTTCTACAATCGATGTTACCCAAGATACAAGGTGTTACTCGAGAAAGCTCAACAGTTCTTGCTCAAGACAGGGGCTGTGCCAGAAAGAACATTGGTATTTATCAGGTTCGTTTATGTCATACCATTGTGATGCATCGTTCATGTTTATCGGATTTCAATTTCTGAACGTTTACCTATGATTCTATATCTGGGTGATAATTTCTTCAAAATCTAGCGCTGGATTTGATGCGAATCAACACGAATTACCTGGCATGCAACGCCATGGGTGCAACGTTCCCGTCCGTTTTGTTCTTCCTTCCCATTCCTTCAAAAATATGGCTCGCTTTCATATTTCTAACTGATCTGCCATCTCCTTCCCCGAAATCTTTGACTAAACAGGTATCGTTCTACTCCCAATTTCACTCAGACACGTTCAAATTTGCGAAAGAACATGCTCTTGGAAGAGTTGTCAGTGTGCTTGAAGGTGGGTATGGGGATAAGGCGTTAATGAGTGGAGTTATGAGTAGCTTAGTAGGAATGACATTACAGGATCAAGGAAGATTGAACGGGGAGAATTGGTGGAGTTCTAGCTGTTTAAATAAGGTGAGAAAAAATTATCTCTATTCCTTCTTGGTCTGCACCCCACAGCATGAGACGTGACTGAAGCGATCAAGCGGTATTACATAGCTGGAGAAAGCAGCCAAATTGCCAACCTCTCGCCGAAAGACTCGGTCTCAACCGACAGCTCTGACTCAACCGATCCCAGCACCACTCACACCTGAACTCGCTTCTCTTCCTTGGTTAACTCGCTCACTAACAATTTTACATTCGATTGAATCTCATCCGAGTTTTCCGCAACCTCCTCCACCGATCCCTAAGTTTGGAGGACCAAAGAATGTGATCGAGAAACGAGCATTAAGGACGAGAGGAGCGGCAGTTGCCACAGGGGCGGTCAAGGTGGGAGCGAAGGTAGAGGAACAAGTCGTCATTATGAATCAGAAAGAGGAAGACGTATCTTCTTCCTCTTCCTCCTCTTCTTCGTCATCATCATCAGAGGACGAAGAGGAAGAGGCGGTCAAGCCGACTAAGGTGAACAAAGGAGAGTCAAAGAGGGTCATTCTCGCACAACCAATACCTGAACCCTCTGATCTCAAGTCTAACTCCATTTCTGACCCCACCCGTCCTACGTCAACATCAGCGGCCACCTCAATTGAATCTTCAACAACATCGACTCTTGTTGTTCCTAGACGAATCATTCTCAAGTTCCCCAAGCCAGCTTCTACTTCTGCACCTGCATCTGCAGCTACGGCTGTACCTGCTCCCGAACCTGTACCTAGAGATAATTTAGACGGACCGAGTCAACACAGCTGACTCCTATGATTATTTATTGCTATATCTTTTCTCCACGTGGGCCTAGTCAGGTGATACTGGCTTTTCGTATAGAAGAAAAACAGAAGAGGAAAGAAAAGAAAGGACAGAACAACTGAGATTGTTAAACTAAAACAGAGGAAGAGAGAAACGGACTTATACTTTCAGAGAGGGCCGTGATCGATAGACGGTGAAGTGAACCAAGAATAAGCAGCAAGAGGAAGTGTCTCGCGCTCACACGTGATTCATAGGTTATACTGTGTAAGTTACATGCAATCTGGAGGTATGATAGGTCTGTGAGATAGGTATCTGCGATGAAGGAGAAAATATTTGATAAAGACTGAAGAGTTATAGATGATGTCTGGCGAAGAAGAGAAATGTTGATAAAGTACAAAACGCCTGACCTCTTCAGGAGAAAAATGTATATATAAGAAAGTTTTGTTATTCGTTTAGAGCGCAGCTTCGAGAACTCAAACAAGACTAGAGGCTTATGGAACGAGACAGAAGAGAACACTGTTTCTGACTTAGACACTCGTCGAAGCCAGCTCGTACCTGAGAATTCATAAGCAGAGGAAAAAAAAACATAAAAAAAACATGACCCATACATCAGAATTCAGCCAGAAGTTGAGAAAATAGATTAGGTAATGAAAGAGCTGAGAAAGAAATGAAAATACACGAAAAAAAAAAATCAAACAACTTACGGGCAGGTGATATCTTCGATTGAGGTTCCATCCGATCGCGTACCGACCACGCCAACAGCTTTCATATCCATGACCATTCGGATGTCGAATGTAGTTCTATTCGTACCTGCATAGATATGCGCACACGAGTTGTAGAACGATAACCCTGCAGATATTTATTTGGTGTCGTATTCAGTATTGGTAGGATCCAGTAGAAAAGTAGGCCAAAGGACATGCAAAAAAAAGAACTGTGAGACGTACAGGTAGGATCTGTAGAGTTGTAACCTTCGTACGCAAATGTGACGTTCATTGAAAAAGGAAACAATTTTTTGGCAGGCATTGTACCCTTCCATAGACCTGTGCCGACTTCCTTGTCAGTGTTCAGATCATACAACGTAGCGGTGATTGATTTAAACGTGATCGGTGTATAACTCGCTCTAGTGTCAGCTGTTTGTAACATCTAGAGTCAGCATCTTGCTCAGCGGCCGAAAGCAGAGAATGAAAGAACGCAGGCTAAAGACTCAGACCTTGAAGATTCAAGGTGGCAGGAAACGTGAAGTTGGCAGGAGTCCGACTGAACACGATGGACGTGTTGTCCGAGCCTGTGGGAATGGTGAACGGGTCTGACGCTGACCAACTGAAGCTAGGAACCCGAGGAATGAGGAAGTACAGCATAATCGCCAAACTGATATTCGATGAACAAGAGCAGATCAGATTTCAGTCAAGGTCACATCAAATGAACGTGGAATAAGAAGACGAACATGACGATGAAGACCCCAGTGCTGTACATAAGTGTCTGTCTTAGACTCAATCCAAAACAATACCTTCCACGATCTTCGTCTCTAGTGAATGCCCGCCAATTCTTTTTCCTTCTCAACGCAGAGTCCTCTTTCCGACTCTTTTTGGTCAAACTATGCAGTTCCTCCTTTTTCCATCTATCAAAAAGAACAAACATGAGAACTCTGTTCCTGTTCGGAAAAAACAAACATCGAAGGAGATTGAATCACTCACTCTGCTCCCAAAACGGGCACGGTGACTAACTCTGAGATTTGCATCTCGGCATTACTCGCCGGTTTTCCACCTTGTGAGAATTCACTGGCCGCATATTTTCCGTAAACCGATCTGCTTCCTTCTTGTGACGGCAAAAGGGAAGCCATCGATTGAGACCCTGCAACAGAGTTTGGACCTTTGGGAATTTGATGGGGTTGGCCACTTCCATAAATGAGTGGAGTACTGTATAATGCTGATCCTGGCCGGCTGCTGGTTGGCCTTCAGGACTCATATGAAGAATATGTGTTTATATCAACGACAGACCCAAGACTGTCATAAAACTTTGTCTGATAACGCTTACCGCTGTTTACGGGTAGAGGAGACAAATCTCTCGCCTTCGATGCCAGGACCGAGATGTGAACGAGTATTGTATCTTGGTCCAGAGTTGTTGAAATCTGTTGCAACACGCGGGAGAATGGGTATAAGAATAAGCATGTGTGTTTTTGGTGTATACAGACCAGACGACCCGAGAGTTGAACGGGCGACTGGGGAGAGAGAAAAGAACGAAATAAGACGAACCAGCATAGATGTCCCAGCCATCACTCTCTCCTTCTGGTGCGCCATAGACAGCTCTTTCGTCTTCTTCCTCCTCCTCCTCCGGGTGATCTTTATATGCTGAGTATCGACTAGACCGACCAGTTTGGTTCCACTGTGTGCTTTCCGGTCGAGTCCTAGTGAACGATTGATTATCGTTCGAACGAGCTCGAGGACCCTGACCTGATTGACCAGAGCTAGGAGAGAGCGTTGTCAGAGGGATTGAATTTGATTGACGATTCGAGTTATATGAGGACATTGTATGTGTGCGTGATTAAGATATGTGAATATAGAACAGACGAAGGAAGAACGATAGCCAAGGAAAACAAGCGGTCAAGGAGTTACTATCGGTGACTACCCACATTACCCTACGGTTACTCATATATCTCATACGTAATCGATCTGTAACCAGGTCGCATAAACAAGAAAAGGCACAGGAGAAAGAAAAACCCCAAAAGAGAAACGGTTCCCTTCGCATCTGACATCTTTCCTTCTTACTCCAACCCATCTTCCACTTCTCATCATGTCTTCATCGTAAGCTCTTTCCTGGTTCTTTCTGATCCGACAGTCTTTGCTAATACGCCTTCCGTTCCGATTTTCTAGTACTCTTCTTCTTAAGCACATCAAAACCACACCTTTCGAAGGAGTTAGTCTCCGATTTTTCATATTCATTACATCTCTTTCTCAGTTTCCATCTCATGTATATATCTGTATGTGTACTGACTTGTCTCTTCTCTGCCATATGGTTTTTTCATTACTTGTTTCGACTATACAGCAAAAACCTGGAACGTCTGGTTTGAGGAAAAAAGTCAAAGTCTTCCAGCAAGAGGTCAGTGTTCATCATCCATTTAGTGTCTCATTCATATCACAACACCAGCTCTAGGTTTCATCTGAGTGAAACATCTATACGCAGATCGCTCTGGACATTTCTTTGTTCATTGCTCAACAATATTTCTTATAAACACCTTCTACAAGAAATAATCTCAACTGGTTTCATTCTTTTCTTTAAACAACCTCAACAAACTTTCTATCCATATCGTAGCACTACACCGAGAACTTCATTCAGGCAACCCTTTCTTCCATTCCTGGAGGACCCGAGGGCAAGACGCTTGTAGTTGGAGGTGACGGCCGATACTTTGCCCGGGAGACCGTTCAAACCATCATCAAGATTGCTGCCGGAAACGGTGTTGCCAAACTCATTGTCGGTCACGATTCTATTCTTTCTACCCCCGCCGCATCGGCTGTCATCCGACAGAGGAAGGCCGATGGAGGAATTCTTCTGACTGCCTCCCATAACCCTGGAGGACCCGAGAACGATTTTGGAATCAAGTACAACATGTCTAATGGGTATGTCTTATAATATAAACGTTCTTTTCTACGAAGCCAGCTCCTCAAAGTGTCTTTTTGATTTCTTGCAGAGGTCCTGCTCCTGAGGGCATTACCGACAAGATTTTCGAGTACACCAAGACTATCACCGAGTACAAGATGTGCAACATTCCCCAGGTAAGTGTCAAGTATCTTTTAAACTCTGGGCCATCTGATATTTTCTTAACCAATTATTTCGCATCTAATTTCTCAATCCTACAGGTCAACATTTCCCACTTAGGTTCCGTCACACATGGACCTATCACGGTCGAGGTTATTGATTCCGTAAAGGACTACCTTCAGTTGCTCAAGTCGATCTTTGACTTTGATGCTATCAAGTCATACCTTCACTCTCCTCCTCCTGGCACTAAAAAGCCTACCGTTTTGTTCGATGCCCTTAATGGAGTCACCGGCCCTTACGGCAAAGCCATTTTCTGCCAAACTCTTGGCTTGACCCCGGAATCTATTCAGAACTGTGTTTCCTTGCCCGACTTTGGAGGATCTCACCCAGATCCCAACCTGACGTACGCCCATGATCTTGTCTCTCGAGTTGAGAAGGAGCAGATCTCTTTCGGAGCAGCTTCTGACGGAGACGGAGACAGAAACATGATCTACGGTGCTGGAGCATTCGTGACGCCATCGGATTCAGTTGCTATTATCGCTGACTGGGCCCAAGAAGCAATCCCTTACTTTAAGGATGGAATCAAGGGTTTGGCCAGGAGTATGCCTACCTCTGGAGCCATCGATCTGGTTGCCAAAGAGAAGAACTTCGAGATCTTCGAAGTGCCTACCGGTATGTATTGCCTCACGTTACCTGCTGTATGCGCCTTTACAAGCGCATATATCGACTGGTGTATGATATACTTGGAACGTTCTGACCTTTCTGTCGCTAACTTATAAACCACATAGGATGGAAGTTTTTCGGAAACTTGATGGATGCTGGCCGACTTTCCATCTGTGGAGAGGAGTCTTTTGGAACCGGATCTGATCACATCCGAGAGAAGGACGGACTTTGGGCCATCATGGCTTGGTTGCAGATCCTTGCCACCGCCCAGAAGACCATGCCTGGAGCTGGCATCACCGAGATCCAGAACGCGTTCTACAAGAAATACGGACGAAGCTTCTTCTCTCGATATGACTACGAGGAGATTGAGTCTGAGCACGCCAACAAGTTGATCGACCACATCCGATCGACCTTTGGGGGGTCATCCTTCATTGGTTCGTCCCTCAAGGCGACCACGTCGGACAAGACATTTGTCGTCAAAGAGGCCGATGATTTCGCCTACACCGACCCTATTGATGGATCCGTCAGCAAGAACCAGGGACTCTTTGTTCGATTTGAGGATGGCTCGAGGATCGTTTTCCGACTCTCTGGAACTGGGTCGTCTGGTGCTACGTACGTCTTGCTTCTCTTCAGACATAGTTGTTAATCTCTCAATGCACCTTTTGTTGGCGAGTGACTGATCCTATGTTATTGATTATGGGCAAACAGCGTTCGAGTATACCTCGAGCGATACTCCCAGAACGAGTCCGAATACGGATTGGATGCCCAGGAGGGTCTCAAGCCTCTGATTGAGGTTGCGCTCTCCATGTCCAAATTGGTCGAGTTCACCGGAAGGAAGGAGCCTACCGTTATCACTGTTCGTTTTTGCCCTTTCAATTCTCTTCCGCCGTTCGCGAGTGGACACTGATCTGAGTTGTCTTTGCTCTCTTATAGTAAATTGATTGGTATATCCCATGCTTTCCCTCCCTCTTCTTTTTGGGTCTCTCCTCTTTGTTTCTCTGTAATTTTGACGAATTTCTGTTTGCGGTCGTCTACACTTGCTCTGCTATGTTGAAATATCGAATGTTAGGTGTCCGTCTGAGACTGAGATGAATTGAACATAAGAAGTGACATGTTTAATTAAGTTTGATTTTTTTCCACACATGACGCGTCGAGCGAATATCGACGCGTTCAGACGTGTCAAACCTGTTAACCAACTTTCATTTAACATCTCACTGTGCGTGTGCTCATCTATATACCCTTCCTACCGACTACACATTTCATCTTCTCTTCCTTCTACCTCGTTCCCCACTCTCTACTTTAAAGCTATGTCCAAAGCTTCTCTTACTCCAAAAGATAAGAAGCAAACCACCCTTCTTGGGTTTTTCTCGAAATCATCATCTCTTGGTCCTCCATCCTCTTCTCCAAGCGGACCACTATCGAGCACCTCGAAACCAAAATCGGCGACACCTTCGACTCTGACTAAGAGCCGGTCGGGTGGTGGGAGAAATACTCTCCCTCATCCACCTTCTTCTTCTCCTTTAGCTGCCTCGAGTGGTATCAAGTCGAGACAGACAAAATCTTTCGGTAGTAAACCGCTATCATCAACGGAAGACCCATTTACAATCGATGAAATCGATGATGATCATGACGCCGAGCCTATTACTAAGGTAAAGAAGACGACGATGGCGGAGAAGCTAGAGAAAGACGAGGAAGTGGGTAAAGGAAATGTGTCAGAGACAAGCAGCCGGCTGAGTCCGTTCCCAACTTCGTCCCTATCCGAGATCGATACGAAAGATAAAGAAGAAAATGGTGATTCGGTGGCTATGGACGGGGTGGAGGAAGACGAAGAGTTTCCTGTTGGACGGTCTGTCAGTAGAAGATTCTATTTTTTTTGTCATCTGATATAGCAACTGAAGTTTGATTTGGCATTTGTCCTCCGTTGGGCTTGATTTTTGATCAGCAACGAGTCAAGAGAAAGATCAACTTTGTCGAATCTGATATATCCGATGTAGATGACGACGAACCTAGAAAGCCAAAGGCGATTACCCGCAAAGGTGATGTATTTTCATTTGTTCTCCTGGTTACTTTTGAGTCCCAATCAGCTAAAACCTCTTATTGGTATACTACACAACTTCTAGGTTCCAAAAAAGCGAAGGCGGTTTCATCTGATGATGAGTTCAACATGGGATCTGACGACGAAGCATTGCTCGGTAAGTTCTATCGTCTACCTCATGCTATCAGGTTCACTATGAACAAAAGGTTTACAATTTCATCATATCGATGCCATCTTATTTTCTTCATGAATAATCAAAGCCGCTGCTGCCTCCGAGTTTGACAAGTATGAGCCAGATGACTCGTTCTCTGCCGAAGACACACCCAAGGCCAAGTCTAAACAACAAAAGCCAAAGGCACCAGCTCGACCACCGCCTCGACCGATTCCTAGTGGCACCTCGTCTAGTAACACAGGAAACGGATCCAACTCGATGTTAACTGCTGCCGAACAGAGGAAGCAGCAGAACAAAGATGAAAAAAAGGCGGCCGAGGATTGCTTTGACTTCTTGAAGACGATCAAGGATGTTTGTCCATCTTCTTCGTCCTGTTCATACACTGTCCATGTCATCTAGTATTGGTATTTCCGACAGTGAAAGGACGCGTATGCTGAACCAAATACTATGTTTAATTATTTGTTGGGAACTACACAGAAAGAGGGACATACGGCTGGTAATAATTATCCTTATGCTTCTCATCTGGCCAGGCTGATTGAAACAGTTGTTTTTGGTCCGTTACTTTTCACTCCTAATTCGCATTAGATCATCCGGAATACGATCCTCGAACGCTGTACATCCCTAAATCTGCCTGGAACAAGTTTACGCCTTTCGAAACCCAGGTTGGTAGTTTATGAGTCATATCACAGTTGCCTTCATCTTCCTTTTCCCTAAACAGTCGAGTACATTTGGGTTTTCATTTCGTCTCGTCATGTGCCTCAGTTCTGGAAGTAAGTTGATCGATCCTTTATATCTGATCTTGAATTGGCAATAGCATCATGTTGACATGCTGATATGCACACACTTGATCTTCTTCCTTTGAAACTCAACAGCATCAAGCAACATCATTATGACACAATCCTATTCTTCCAGAAGGGAAAGTTCTTCGAATTGGTTAGTCAATATTCTACGATAGAGGTTCAGACACAGTTTGTATTTGAACTAAAACCTTTTGCTATATGTGTGACATAGTATGAAAACGATGCGGTATGCCCGTTCAGTTTTTTCTTGGAGAACTTAATTAGACAACTAATTTTTCCTCTTTTTTTCAACAAATAAGCAAACCGGTTTCCTAGAATTTGGGCTGAAGATGACAGATAGAGTCAAAATGAAGATGGTCAGTCTAGACTGAGTTTAATACTCTGATGGGCGTGTTGTGGAGATATATGTTGATCATGTTAGGTTTTTCTGGCGGAGGTTAACAGGTGGGTGTGCCTGAGCAGAATTTCGAGATGTGGTAGGTACTCTCCAGATTGTTCTATAATCCGTTCTTGTCATCAGGTTCATTGGATTGAGAACTCAATGCCAACTTTTGTTTTGTTGGTATATGTCACGCTTCAACCTATAGGGCTGCCAAATTCCTCGCCGCTGGATACAAGGTAGGAAGGGTTGAACAATCCGAGACCGCTTTAGGGTTAGTGGATCATCAAGTCTCGTTGTATCTTGCTTCTCCACCTCTAGAGATAGCTGTCGGCTGATTCTCTGCGCATACATCGTTTACGAACCGGCTCTATCAGTGCGGAGATGAGGATGAAGGCGTCTGGCGGGAAAGCGCAGATTGTAAACAGAGAACTCAAACATGTGCTGACGAATGGAACTGGTCTGTCTAATACACATGTCTGCGTGTTTTCTCATTCTTGTTGCAAGTCTAACCTTTGCTCTTCTCCTTTTCCTTTCATTTCTCGATGCTCCAGTTTCCGATCCGTCTTATCTGGCTGGGTCAGTCTTCTGTTTAATTGCACGCCCTTATCCTTTTGTGATATAAAATATCTGAACCATATCTCTTAATTCTGATCATCAGAGATGAAGCTAACCATTGCATATCCATCAAAGTATGTTCTGAATTGCCTATGATTTCGTATAGCCCATCACTTCTAACGGATCTCTCTACCTTTGATCATTCTTTCACTACATGTTCTACAGGAAGATTCATCTAACCTGATCAACCCATCTTTCGGAATTACCGTTCTCGATGCCGCCACCGGTGCCTTTTCACTTTCAGCATTTGAAGATGATGTCTGCAAGACTAAATTGGAGACCATGTTCAGACAGCTCCGCCCGAAAGAGCTGATTCATGAGAAGGTGCGATAGTACAGTTCCTCGGACTGAATAGAAGCAAAGAAGGAAGCCTATATTGATCATCTTCTTATATCTTGAAATGCCTTGTTCCATTTATAGGGAAATCTATCGGTCTCAACTCTCCGAACGCTTCGGTCTATCATTTCATCGTCTTGCGCATGGACATCAATGAAGCCTCAGATGGATTTCATGAATGCAACTACTACGCTCGACTCACTATCGGATTTTTTTGCGCTCCAAGCTGAGGGTTCGGATGAACAAGGGTCGTTACCGGAAGTGATCGAAAAGTTTAGAGAAGAACCACTGGCTATTGAAAGTTTGGGAGGTCTAGTTTCGTTAGTATAAACGTTTCTCACTTTTAGAAAGCCTCCAGTACGACATTTTTGTCACTCATCGCTTTGGTGTCAAACATATCGAAATTGGGGCGGCGTACAGATATCTAAAACAGCTCAATCTCGACAAAGATTTGTTGAGCCAGAAGAACTTTGATATCTACGATCCGATTCGACAAAACAAATCTTTGGTACTCAATGGAAATACTCTGGCTCATATCGAGGTTCGTAACTTTTTCTCACGATCTGATCCCTGTTCTTGTCGTCAAAAAGAATTTCTGTTGAGCCGAACATTTTCTCGTTTTGGTTTGGCTTGTCGGGTTCTATTCAGGTTCTTGTTAACTCGGAAGGTGGCGAAGAAGGAACTTTGCTCGATCTATTGCAGAAATGTCGGACGCCCTTTGGCAAGCGGCTTTTCCGTGTATGGCTTTGCCACCCTTTGAGGGACTTACAGGCTATCAATGCTCGGTAAGAACACGCAGCTTCCTAACATCAATCTCAAAGACTAATTGCATTACGATTGATTGATGTGATGGTGGCGTAGGCTAGATGCAGTTGACGAGCTTATGGAACACCCAACGTTTATAGCCGATTTCAGAGAGCTTGCAAAAGGTGCGCTTCAATTTCTGAGTGGTCTGAGTTGTGGTTGACTCAGTTCAAAACTAAAAGAATTGTCTTAATTTAGGGGTACCGGATTTGGAACGAATGATCTCTCGAATTCATGCAGGGTCTATCAAAATTGCTGACTTCATGAAGGTACTCAAAGTAAGCATTTGTTCTTTTACACGTATAATTAAGTTTCATCGGAGACTAGGCTGATCAATTGTTCATGCCTACTTGTTTCACATAGTCTTTCGAAGTCATTCAAAAACGATTTGAAAAGCTCCGAGATATCTCTACATCCTTTGAGTCAACCAGTGTCGCAACCCTACTTGGTTCTGCACCGGATTTGTCGTCGTACATTGAAAATATTCGAACAATGTTCACGTTCGACAAGGACGACGGTACTCTTCTTCCTGCGGATGGAAGAGATGAGGCATATGAGGAGGTCATACAAGAGCTCGAATCTTTAGAAGATCAACTAGAAAGTTTGAGAGACAGGTTCAGCAAACAGCTCAAGTATGTTTGTCATGTCGCGTGTATCTCACAAGATAGAGATTTAATCTATCTGCGTTTTCCCGAACAGGACCGAAGTTGTGTACTGGAATTCAGCTCAGGGACAGAAAGAGAGTACGTAAAACGAATTTTATGGTAACATTTGCAGGTCTATAAAACTGATCAGATGCTGCTTGGATCCTTTAGTTTTTCAACTTGCAGGTAGGTTAATCTTTACTCTTGAAAACAAAGCTTTTTTGATAGCTCAAATTATGTTGATTTCGCGTTGTCGATTAGTTCCATCTTCAAAGAAGGTGCCATCGAACTGGACCAAAACATCCGGAACAAAGGTCTGTGTCAAATGGATAGTTCATATGCACTGCTTTATCTGATCGCTAATTGCTTATTTTCTCGTTGATTCAGGCTCAGAATCGATACTATGCGCCTGAAACGCTGCCAATCATCCGAAAGATTCAAGAGGCTCGAGAGACTCGTGGACAAGTTGTCCGATCCTTTGTCAATGTACGTTCTTCCTTCAGATACGATAATCAACTTGACTTTTTCGGCCCAAATTAAATAATTTTGCTTCGATCTTCTTTTCCTACTTCTCTCTCTGGTTACAGCGTTTGTACGCCGAGTTCGACAAAGAGCGTAGTGTTTGGCTCTCGTGAGCGAATTCTTCCGAATATACTGCTACGGTCCTCACTACTAATTTTGTCACTTTCTCTTGCACAGTTCCGTCAAGACGTTGGCCGAACTGGATTGCCTTTGCAGTCTAGCTACTGCTTCTCTAGAACTTGATCAGCCAAAATGCCGTCCGACATTTGTAGACTCAGATCAAGCATTTATCAAGTTTGAGTCAGTAGTCTTTCGTCCGACAAAGTGTGGGACTGGTTGAGGTCTCATCAGCTTGTCTTTTATTTCTGGTTGTGGTTTTGTTCAATCAGATCTCTTAGACACCCTTCGATGTGTCTTCGCGCAGACTTCATTCCTAACAATGTGGAATTAGGGGGAGACAAGGCGAGAATTTCTCTTCTCACTGGTCCGAACATGGCAGGAAAAAGTATGTATCGATTCGGCTTGGTCTTGAAAAGCTGTTTAAGAACAATGACTAACGATGATGTGAGTTGATCAGGTACACTTCTTCGGACGACTGCCGCGGGAGTCATCATGGCTCAATTGGTATGTAGATCAATGGGTTTACCTTCTAATAATGTTGTTCCATCTCGAGCGACTTACCGCCATCTCCTAAATCTTACAGGGAATGTATATCGGAGCCGAAAGCGCGACGTGAGTTTATGTCTTTTTTCTTTTATTTCATGTCGCGTACCATTTTATGATTCCAACAAGTGCTAATTTCATCATCAAACAGGTTGTCGCCTCTGGATTGTATTATGACTCGAATGGGAGCCATGGATAACATGTTTAGCCAATCGTCCACCTTCAAAGTAGAGCTTGACGAATGGTACGTTTGATCTTGTACTTCATTTCGATCATACCAAATCTCCCCTTGTCCAACGAGAATTAAGCGCGTTTATTCTAAATTGAATCATACTCGTACAGCGCAAAGATTCTGCGCGAGTGTGGACCCAAGTCTTTATGTATCCTCGATGAACTGGGTCGTGGAACTAGCACGTATGATGGAATGGCCATCGCTGGTGTAAGTCTTCCGGCTATCAATCTCCTATACTTTCGCTACCATTGCTGAGATAATCTCTTGCTCTCTGAATCTTTTGGACTTGCAACATCGTGTGTGTCGATCACGATAGGCCGTCTTGCATCATCTGGCTGGGACAACACTTCCACTCGGATTTTTTGCTGTAAGCCTTTTCTTTACCTTCTACTATTTCTTGTACATCTCCTAACATCGTTTTTTCCCCTCTTCATTGTTTATTTTCTCAAGACACACTACGGGACGCTGACTGATGATTTCGCGTATCATCCCAATATCCGAGCGATGCACATGCAAACCCAAGTGGACGAGGAAAAACGAGAGGTCACGTTTTTGTACAAGCTCATCCAGGGTAAAGCCGAGAGCAGTCATGGAACCCGTACGTTTCCGCCTTCCTCTCTCTCTTTCTATACCCGTTTGTTTTACCCGCAAGTAGCTCTCCATCTCACAAACCTTTTTTGATATGTGTCTTTTGTCCCTTTTCGATCGACGGAATAGACGTCGCGCACCTGGCAGGCGTGCCGTTGGAGGTCGTGTCTAGAGCAGAAACGATCTCCTCTACGTTCTTTAAAGCCCAACAGAGTAGACTGTCCGCAGGTCGTCGAACGGAATTACCTTTGGTTGTCCATGGAGATTTCGCGAAACTCGTCAAGCTCGGACTTGGACTCGGCGGTGTTGGGAAGGATGAGGTGAAGGTAGGGGGCGGGGTCGATGTGTTCAGATACCTGAGAGAGGGAGTCAAGAGGACTTTGGAACAAGCTGCCACGGTTCAATCCAGTTGATTGGCTTCTTCTCGTTCTTTATTCTTTATTCTTTCTGTCTTTCTTTTTCTTTTTTTTCTTTTTTTCTTTTTTTCTTTCCTTTCCTTTTCTCTACCTCGTTGGCGTGTGTATATATAACATTTTGAGGTACACGAATTTGGTCTCGAGAGCTGAGAAGACTTGTTATAAAGATAAGGAACAAAAATATGAAATAGACTGATACCAAAAATGCAGAACACAGAAATTTAAACGGGACAGAAAGCATATACAACCGTATACAGGAGGGGGGGTGGATCTTTTTTTTTACTAGAGTTTTTTCTTTATTTTTTCCTTATACCAAAAATAAAAGAAAAACAGAACGAAATATTTCGGAAAGGAAGAGAAAGCAAGATCTTGTAGAGATTTATTAAAGAGATGATAAAAAGACGTAAAACAGGCCCCCTCTCCACCTAGACGACATGTCGTCTCCCGTTGGACGGTCCATTCATCTCGACCTCCTCCATCGAAACGACTGCCATATCCTTCAGACTGACCTCATCCGGCTTCCTGTCTCCATCCTCCTCTCTGTCCACCGTCGAGTGAGGAGGAGGTCGGGAATGGGTGACGTGGTCGACAGGAGCTTCAATCCCCTCAGCCGGAAGGATCAAGTTGAGAAGAACACCGACGACTCCACAACTCAGGTAAGGAGTAGAAATCACGATGATCAACGAAGAAAGGAAACCTTGGAGACCGGCGTTTGTGCTGGTGACACCGTCGAAGAGGTGTGTCGTCCAGGTGGGAACCAGGAGATTACCCAATCCGAAACTGAGAGAGGCGGCGAGGATGAAACGGTCTCGCCTGGAGTACTTGAGCATAGAAAGCACTTTCATACCACTGACGGAAACCTGATAGATCGAGGAGTCGGCGGAAAGAGGATATCATGTCAGTTGATAGCACCAGAAACGCTTTCTATCAAGAACAAAAGAAAGATAGAACGCACACTCGCGAACAAGAAGGTACTACACATGATAAACCCAAGAAAATTCATCACCCAAACCAAGATGTGAGTAAAGCAAGCCACAGGTTGTCGCAATCGATGGCACATCTAACCAAGAAAGATACGTACGTAACTCCACCCAAGACCGGGTAAGGGATCGACAAAAAGACACCACTAATCTTTCCAAGAATTCCGTAGAGGATGATGAATGTAGCACAGATGAAACCCGCTCGTCTGTTGGCTGTTGGGTATAGCATATCGTATAAGGGAAAAGATCAGAGACGGATTCCAACACTGCCGGCGTCTTGGAATAGAGGCACAAAAGAGCAGATGATAAAACCAACCACATCGAGTCAAGATAATGATTCCGTTGTTCTGAGCAAAGGTCGACATCTATCGTGTTTGAAGAGACCGAGTTGAGTATATAGTTCAAGAAAATGTTTGCACACAGCTGGTATCATGAAAAAGAAAAGCAAGAGCGACATACAGGAGTGACAGTGAAAGCTCCGGACAACAATCCGGCAAGTCCATCCGAAAGCACACCACCTTGGATTCGGCTATCGAACACCTCGCCCTCAACTTCTACTCGAGAAGCTTCGGAAGAAGCAGTGATACTGTAAACAGGGGTTTAGAAGGATATTGATTAGCATTTTCGAAAAACTTTCAAAAGACAAGACTTAAAAACTAGAGAAACTCACTCTCCAATGGATTCGACAGCAAGTGTGACATACACAGCCAACATAGCTGCGTGAAAAAAAGGGGAAACATATGGTAGTGGGTTAGAGCTGAGCGAAATTAGATAAAAAGATAATTTAGAGGGGGTTAGATACTCACGAAGAATAGCTGGTCCGTAGATCGAGAGTTTGAAAGTCTTGACCCAAAGGAACGTGATGGACGGAGACGAGGAGATGGTGCTTCCGTCAACGTATCCTGCCGCTCCGGCGACGATCATTCCAACGATTAAACCAATGACGATACTTGCATTCCTCATGAAAGGACTTCCAAAGATCTCGGTGATGACGATCTGAAAAATTGATTGAAAATCAGTTTGAGTGTATGTACATATATGCTTCAAAAGAAGTCGCGAAAGGATCACAAACCGTAATAAAAGAAAGGAATCCGAGTCCAAGGAATTGAGGACTTCCCCACACAGCGGCTCTGGGTGCGCTGATGTTAGGGCAAAGTTCAAAGTATCCAGAGGACGGTCTGTCAGAGCAATCACTGTTATTCAGGACGGGAGAGACAGAGGCGAAGAAACGTCAGCGGTCAGTGTCAAGTGATTTTTTCATTGGCAAAGAAGGGTCAGAAGAGAACATACTTTGAACCTCCTGCCCAGTTCAAAATACCCGAATCTCCAATCAACGAAGCTCCGATCAAAAAGACGACCATTCCGGTGATCTAGAGATTTATTTGCATAATGAAGCAAGCGCAAGGTGTCGTCTAAGCTTTTGACTAATATCCGAAGCACTTGGTGAAGGTACGTACGAGAGGCGGGAAAAGCTTCTTGAGTTTCTTTGCAGAGAGAAACGATAAGCCGATTTCAAGGAGCGAGCAGAGCATAGCTTTTTGACCACGGAGGAAAAGAAAGGAAGAAAATGAAGAAGTTAGTAAGCGGTGAATTGACTAAACTATCGGTTCTATCTCTGATCGAACAAAGGCAATAGGGAAAAAACGACGTACATGTACCGACGAGCGCTCCGTACGCATCTGGACAAGCTGCGCCCGTTGCACACTTTCCCGAGCTATAGTACGAGTCAAAGATGGCAAACGCGCTAGATAGGGTGGCAAAACTGGTTCCCACGACGGTGATCAATCCGGCTGATGAGGATGACGAGTAAGGTGGGGATAAGCAGCAATCGTTGACGTTAGCAGCGTAGGAAGGAAAGAAGGCGCCTTGATTGAAAGTACTTACTTCCGAGGTAGTAGTTCTTGAAAAGCTTGATCCCTAGATTGCACAAAGCAGAAGAAACAGATCGTTCCGTGTAAGTGGCGGTTCGAGTCCGTAGGAAGCTCTCAAATGGACGATGGGGACTGACTTGACATTTGCATCATGGACAAAATTCCGGACGCAATCAAGGAGGAAGAGATCATATAAGACTGTGTCTCTGCATCGAGACTGATGTAGTTCTGCGAACGAGAAAGAAAGAATGTCAGGATGGGGCGCGATTTGAGAGATAAAGGCTCCACACGACTATTTGGTACTCACAGCAAAAATGATGGGAGGAGTGACCAAACCGGCGATCATGCCGAGTGAGTGTTGGAAACCAGCCACGATCTATTTGCCACATGTTCAGAACCCAGAAGAGATCGCAGTCAGAATTGGATGTTGTCGACCAGTATATGTAAGAACGAAGAGAAAGAAAGAAAAGACGAAAAGACGAAAAGATGAAAAGACGAAAAGACGGAAAAAAAAAGGATGCAGATAAAGAAAGAACTCACGGCCAGCAATAAGGGAAGATCATCGTGCAACCCATAGAACGGAGGCATCCTGTTAATCGGCCTCGCCTCTCCATATTCTTCCAACTCTCCCATCTCTTCTGATCTCTCCTTTCTCTTTGAACGACCGAACCGATAGGGAAACTGAGGGAGACAGAGCTCTTTGAAATCATAATCACCGAACCAACCATCTTTTGTGGTAAGCTTGTACTTGGCAAACTCGAGTTTCGACTGCACCGTCTCTTTGGTCGATGGTCGATGAGCATCCGGAGCAGCCGTAGCGGAAGGAGGAGTGGTAATGTAGCTTTCCGACATGATGGATAGCAACGGAGGATGTATATGGACGATCGATGTAAGGATGAACGGTTTGAGAGTAGATCGCCAATAAAAAAGAACGGGACGAAAAGATCTAAACGTTAATCGAATCCAAAAAGGAAGAAAGAGAAAGAATTGGATCTTTAAATGGAAAGTTGATCTAAAGATAAGCAATCAATCAACGAGGATATCATCCATGAGACCTTCTCTGGATTCGAACAATGCCAATGGATCTCAAGCAAGTCAGGCTCCAGCATGAGTCTCACCCGGGGAGATAAGCATATGGATGGACCAATGGTCTTATCTCTTTTTTTTGGATTACTTGATGATCAATTTATCATTCATCCGGTTGAATCGGACGGTGTTCCAACCAAGTCGGCATCCCTGCTTTCCGGTTCTCCTTCGTTTTACCCTTCATCTCCTCGATGTATTCTTCCGTATATCCGAGACCGGAGGGGATATAGACCCGACAACGTGGACATGGTAAAAGTTTAATATTAATGTCCGATTATACGGATGATACCGACAGAGCCATGTATATGATGTATAGGATGTCTATGATAATCTAATCTTTGTTTAATTTTCTTCCTTTCTTTCTATCTTTTTGGCCCCAACCGTGGAGAAGGAAAAGAAGAAAGATTATTTGTAGCACTAGGCGAGAGAGGCAGCAGCCATCTTCAATGCTCCTTCATACGTCTTGTTGCCCTGTTGATAGTCGGACATCCCGGGTCAGCCCATAGAAACTACACCCACAGCAATACAATATAGCAGAAAGGCAAGAGAACAGACCCCGATGAAGCCGGCAGCATGACAGAAGATACAACCGTCGATTCCGATCAAACTGGATAGTTCTTGATCTCGAACTCCTCGCCACCTAAAGTTGTTATCATGTTCGTCCGTAAAGATCCAGTCAGCTTGGTTCTCTCAAGATAGGTGTTTCTCTTGTCGAATGCTGTTAGGCATCCCCACTTATCTTTGAACTGTCTCATTTTTACATCACCGAAGAAAATCAAATAATAAAATAATAAAAATTGAGTTGACTCACGGCTCGGGCATGGCCTTTCTCGACTCAAAACTCTCACCCGACTTGGGGATCGCCTGGATCCTCCACGCATTTGCAGCTTCGTCTGGGTAGAGGACATAAAGCTACCAACCGGCCGACCAAACCCCGCCAACATCGCTCGTGTCAGCTCCCTGAGCCTCGCTCGCTCGGACCACCACACCGAATCTTCAGAGTGAGCGTACGTACCGGCTTATCCTCATCCTTGATACCGGCATCCTCCTCGATGTTAAACAGATGCTCCTTCCAAGGGGCAAAGCCTTCAAACGCGATGACCTTCCCGCTTGGGTGGACCGACGTTCGCTTCTCGAACGCGGCTTGGACCAGCGATCGAGCCGGCAGCCAGGCCTCGTGCAAGTACGAGAGCTTGTCGAGGAATTCTGATCCAGTCAAGGCCGAAGCCACCTGGAATTTCGTCTGCAAATTATTCGGCAAATAAAGAACAAGGCGAATGAATCTGTCAGCTATGAAGAACACGCCTAGCGCCGCAACGTCGAGGACCGACACATACATCAAGAATCGAGTTGTCAAACTTTTCGTTCCATCGCGGGTTCAATCCACCGACCCTGGAGCTCAGATCGGTGCTTGACTTATACCTGGCTGGTTCGGAGCTAATGTACTGGCTCACACCGTTGTCAATTCCGTCGATCGCCTCAATAAAGGCTTCGTAGAGCTTTAAGTGAAGCGTCTGAATCGATGGGTCAGCTACAGGCAAAGAGGTCACCTGAGACAAAATGGCCTTTCCAAAGTGCCTTCAGACGTAAAGAGAACAAGAGAACAAGCTCAGCCAGCTTGAAAGACAACGACGCAATAATTCAAGATCGAAAAGGACAGACTTGTAGACGAGACCAGCGGAGGAAAGTTTAGTGTTGAAGCCTTGACCAAAGACCTCGGTGAAGCCTCGCTGATGATGGTCATATCGG
Organism: Phaffia tasmanica; assembly: GCA_014825565.1. NCBI lineage: Eukaryota > Fungi > Basidiomycota > Tremellomycetes > Cystofilobasidiales > Mrakiaceae > Phaffia > Phaffia tasmanica. The sequence goes on along the minus strand of MVAI01000014.1, from coordinate 5,172 downwards.
TGAACGGATTCATCATAGACTCCTCCTACATCTACAACAATGTCGCAAGTATCCACTATCTCATCAAAACAGGCGTACCCGGATACAGCGCGATCAAAAATCCAATCGAGCTTGTCTGGTTGGTCAATTTCATAAAGATGTTACTAACGAATAGCAGGATCTCGGCTCCTGACGACAGCTAGATAAGTCAGCAGTTAGGATTAGACATGAACCAATAGATTGTGTATTGTAGACAAGACGACAGTTGACATACATGCATCTTTGTACTGAGGAAGAAGCTTGAGCATAAAGACCTATTGAATCAAGACTCAAGCGATCAACAACAGACCTTGCAGCACGTGTCAAAGTCATCTCTATCGACGTACAGCGAGGGCCTCATCGCAGTGGAAAGTACCAGAATGGGTACCGATGACCTTAGTTGTACATTTATTCAAGCAAACGGCACACACACACACACACACACACACATACACACAAATCATCGTTACCGGACGAAAAGGAACCGGACAGCAATACCCAAAACAAGCCATTGATTAAGTCAGCTACAGAATACGAGACCACATTGGCTCTGTCCAACAAAGTAAGCGGTTGCAGCCTACCAAAGGTTCACCCGCAAGCTTTGTCTTCTTCTCAATATGGGCAGTCGACATGTTAAAGTGGCTATTAAAGATAGGGAATGCTAGTCGATGAGTGAACGATCTGATGATAGGTCTCGAGAACATCTATCCTTAGATTCGATGAAATTTTAAGAAGGAGTGTATCTAGATCTGGACAACAAGCAAGCCTGACGCTGAAATGATGACAGACTCACGTCAGGCTTGGGCCATTCTCGGTTATGTGAACCTCCACTGCTCACTGTATATTTGATCTTGGCGCTGTTCTATACACACACACACACACTCGTCTTCTTTCAGCCGTCTTTCCTCTCGATTCGTTATCACTTCTCGGTTGTATCATAGCTGGATCGAAAGATGATAGGGTCCATAGTGGAGAAATCATCATCTTCCCCTAAACCACCGCAGTTTGTGCCACCGTCGGCTCCTACTCCGGGCGGCTTCCCCCGCGCGGCTCATCGTTCCAAATCCACTTCACTCTTCTCTCAAGCCCGTTCGAAGCCGACACCATCCAGGCAGATCCAGGCTCCTGTTGTTCAATCTACTGTTCCAATCCCTCCGCCCCCTGGGCCTCGAGCTTTTATCGACAGCCATCATGGTCGATCATCAACCGAGGAAAGAAGGATCATTGAGAGCGCGCAGAGAGAGAATGAAGAGCGTATATCGGGGATGAGTCTTGAAGAAAGAGAGCAGGAAGCGAAAGAACTCGTAGAAAGATTTGGAGGTGGCTTGGCCGATCTTTTAAGAAAGAGAAGAGAAGCTCGGGATACCAGAGAGAAGCAAGGTGCCGCTCCTTCCTCTTCGTCGACGCCTCAGCTCTCGGTGGATTCAAATTCAGTTGATCCGGGTGCGTAAAGTATGACACATCATATCATCCGGTTTAGATGCTAACGACCTTGATATTCTTTTTGCAACAGCTTCACCATCCGTTGATACTCTGAAAGAAACAAAAGTCGAACCCGCTGATTTCAAGACGGGTAAGTCTCTTTTTACATCTTTTCGTCGGCCCTTTGGATAATTGTATATCATTCTCATACACTCGTTCACAATCAGTCCGGTTTGCACCTGATCCCGAACCTACGCCGGTTTCGTTTGGATCAACGCCATCGAAGCAACCAGCTTCTGATCCTGTATCTTCCGAAGTCACACCTGCCTCAATCCATAGCCAATACTTCTCTACTGATACCACCTATGATCCATCTAAACTCGAATGGCTTCAACCACTCCCGTCTAACCCAGCCTCCCTCACTTCCTCTGCGCCTTTTCTGTCTCGATATGACCTGTCTGGCCAGCCGATCTCAGTCTCTCAATCAACTTCTCTTCCTACACATCTGGGACTACATCATCACGGAGAAGATCCTGACCTAGCAGGCTACACGTTGGATGAAGTTCTTCATCTTTGCCTGTCGACTAGCGTTTCCCAACGGGTAGCCATGCTCGACGTCCTCTCCAAAATCGTTAGGGTTTCTTCTCGTATAAACCTCAGTAAAAAGCCGTCCCAGGACGGAGAGAATGAGGATATGGAGACTCTAGCAGAGAAAGCTCTTGAGGTAGCTAGTCGTTCGTTGGAAGAAGGCAGAGGGGGAATCAACATCATCTCTCGAGGGATAGAAGTTATATACGAGGTTCTTGTCGGGGCCGGTGCTCAGGAAGAAAATAAAGTGGAAGAAGAGATTGAAATTCATGAGGAGGTACTGGATGGCGTTCTGGCTCCCGGATTACAAGGGGAAGACCGAACAATCTTAGTAAAATTACCGGGACTAATTCCGCTTTTGACAAGTCAGCTAGGCAACTCAGGATTGATGCCAAGAACACATCACCAATTGCTGGCTATCTTGGTTCGAATGGCACGGCTGCCTGATCCAGTAGGCGATCTCCTGCTCTCTTCATCCTCCGTCAACTCGACTTCCTCTCAATCGCCTCTACTTCAATCTGTGTTACAAAACCTCTCGACGCCCCACCCGGATCCTTTGAATCTGACGCTGCTGCACGCACTCGTCGTTTCCTCCAGGCAAATCGCTGAGCGGCTGATGAATCATCCTTCTTCACCTTTGCCTGCTCTCCTCCGATTTGTCGCACTTGGTTCGACCTCACCCCATCACTCAATCTTGGCCAGACTTTCGATCGATATCTATGCTTCGCTAGGCCGGTATGGACTTTTGTCATTCATTTGTTCAGATGGATCGGATATTTGGCGCAACATCGAACACGACATTCATCAAAGTCTACAGACATTACATTCAGCTTCTTCATCTCGGCCTTCAAATGCTCAGTTGGAGCTGGCTGGGTCTTTCTATTCTCTATTGACCAGCTGGACAGTCTGCGCAACGGATCCGCATCAGACTTCACCAGAACATGACATCACCTGGTCCCAGGCTCAAGGGATGGGTTGGTTCCCCGATGCGCTTGTCGTTTTAGGAGACTTGTTGTCTATGCCTTGGTCTACAACCAGTGATACATTGAATGCGATTCTGACGAGTGTGATGGGATTTGTAAGAGCTTGGTTGGAAGGCTCAAAGGTGAACGAACCAAAAGGAGGTGAGGAAGCCAGGTTGAAGGTAGGTCAGCTTGCTGGATTGCAGACCGACAAGGCGGCAGAGTTGAGTCGAATATGGGCTGAGACTGTGCGAACAGAGCTGGAAAGGCCTGAGATCAGCTGGTCGGCCGTGACGAGAACCGTTCGCCTAATGGACGGGCTCATTCGACTCTTGGATCTCTCTCAATCTCCCATGGTAGAGTTGGACGAGAGACTTGGTCAGACATTTGATGCGCTATTGATGTTATCTTCTGATTGGTCATCCAAATGCACGTCCTTCCTCGACGTTCGACCGATCACCTCGTTCTTGACGGCATATCTTCTTCATAGCAGATCTTTCCTCCCGGCTGCCGACTGGTTATCTCTCGCTCTTGATGTTCTCCGGCGTTTGGCCCCTGGAGATGAACCTCTGGCTCGATCGATCTTGGAAGTGGTATTTACCCTCGACTTGACAGAGACTCCTGGTGGGAAAACTTTATTGAATCAAGTTGGACATCGACATGGGTTCTGGATATTGGAACCGTTCTTCTACTATGTGGCCTCACCCGCAGAAGAATCTCATTTGGCTCCGTCGTTCCCTATGCCGAAGACGTTGAAGCAGATCACTTCGCTGCGATTGCCTTCCGCTCGATCTTCAGCTTCCTTGTCTTCGTCTTCGTCCTCATCTTCATCTCACCCTCAATCAAAATGCGGTTTGCCGCTCTCCCCAACATGGTTCTTCAGCCCGCTAGACGAACTTTTGCATTCTTCTTCGTCCAGAGCGTTTGCTTCTGCCCCTCCTTCGTGGGATGCTTCAGAGCCTGAACTTGTTCGAGCCACCCTTGCGTTTGCTAAACTCGTTCAGACCTTACCTCGTCCATCGTCTCGTTGGTCCAGGACCACTGCCAAGAGAAACAGTGTTAGCAGGCTGAACGCGAGTCAAGTGATCTACGAGTGTATGAAAGTTTTCCTTCTCGAGAAAGGAGTGGTCACTCCGCTTGAAGAACCAAGCAAAGACGGAGAGGGAAGAGAGGTCTTTAGGGATTCAGGAGTAGAAGCTCTTATGAGAGATCTACTCAAGCCAAGTTTGTTCTGGTCGAGTTCATACAGCCCACCTTGTTCGAGTCCTTTCCCTTCCGATCTGGAGCAAGCACATGCGTTATCAACCGTACCCACTCCGTCATCCGCGATGGCAACGGCCCCAGTAGGACAAGGAAGTCGATCGAAAGATTCGTCGACGCCTTTCTTCCAGACATACACAGACTTTCACGCTCTGTACAGCTCAATCTCGTACGGCCATCCAATCTTTGGTTCTTTACTCCTCCCGCCTCTCGCGATGGGCTACGAAAAGGATTACAGAGCACTTTTCTGGAACGGAGAAAACTTAGGGTTGTTCCCTGGGTTGACCGCCCAGGTTGCCCACGTCCTTTGCGAATCCAGTTCTGTCAACGACGACGACAAAGGAAGCGGAAAAAGGATCGAACCATACTTTTACCCTCAAGAAACTCAAACGGACATCCTAGGATCATACCTTCGAGCGCTCATCCTTCCCTTGAATTCTACTCAGGGCAAACCAGGATTAGACAGAGATCGAACCGAGTTTTTGTATTGGGTAGCTATCCATCATCTGTCTCTCGCCATCTTTTCTCCGCAGTCTGCCCCCGGAGCGGCTAGCACGGAGGTAGAACAGGTGAAACAAGTCAAGGGAGAGATGAAACACGAAAAGAGACATCCATCGGCCCGATCATTCTTGCTCGCTCTACTAGAAAAAGCCAACGACGTCGTTCTCTCCGATCTCATAAAGTATAATCAAACCGAGTGCTCGTCCCCTCACACACAATCTCTTCGCGAGTCGATGAGGTCCCCGCCAACTTGTTACGACCCTTCGGGATTATCGCCCTCCGAGATCAAAGCTCGACTAGACTTAGTGAGAGGTTGGGCCGGAGAGAGAGGAGTGAACAGAGTCCAGGGTGTTGGGTTTGGAAGGGATCTGTCTTGAGACCATAATCCAACTCTAAAGGGGTTAAAAAAGGGACTAGGTGA
>MVAI01000149.1:0-48643 GCA_014825565.1 Phaffia tasmanica | reverse complement strand
GTTTTCAATCGTCACAATTCACTTTCTCCCCTGATGCAAATCCTTGTTGATTCCGATTCGATCTCTTGATCTCAATCGTCCTTCGGTCTCTTTTTTTTTCTTCCGCGCGCACAAGGTTGAGAGGTGTCTGATGCCATGTCATCCGTATTTTAATAACGACATCTCTTTCAAAAAAAAAAATTGAAAAAAAGAGGATCTTAATGATCGAGTCCTATGCTACTTTTCCTTTCGTTCCTGCTTCTTCTTCTTCCAATCGACGGACTGCTTCCTGTTGTTCAATTAAAAAAAAAATCAAAAGTTTTCAATGTATTTCAGTTATCTATTTATCATCATGTTGATCGAGATAGAATGATCGGGAAAGGAAAAACAAAGAAAAGGAAAAGGAAAAGGAAAAAGAAGAAGAAAAGGACGGACCTCCAACTCGAACAAATATGTATCCTGACAATCGCCCGTGAGACCTCTGACCGCTCCTGCCAACCGATAGAGATACTCTCTGTTCGGTCCCGACGGACCATGACAGTCCAGGATTCTCTTGGCCAGGAAATCTAGTGATTCAGACCCGACTTTGTGTAGGCCAGATAAGAAAAGAAAAGAAGAAGAAAAAAAAAGGAAGAAGAAAAGGGACGTTCATCTTGGGTTTGTCAGACTGGCCAGAAAGGTCTAGGTCCGAGAGCAGCGTACCGAATGCTTCGTTGTCCACTTTACCGACGTATATCGTTGCCTAGATTTGTCAACATCAGATGGGTCAGTTCGTCATTCTTCCTGCCCTCTCTTGACGTCCGAAAGTAGTCTTTGAAAGAGCTTTGAGAGAAGGAAGAAAAAGGACGGGAGAAAGATACGCATAGACAGACTCACGTCGGGCACGATCACAGTTTCCACTCCGTCCACCAGGTCATAGATGTTGACCTGTTCGACGGTGTATCCGTTCTGTCCGCATGGATACCGAGTTTAGGTTTTTATTATTATTATTATTATTATTATAATATATTATATATATATATATATGTATTTCTCCCAAAAACTTGATTAGCATTCGGAAGAAAGGAAAAGTTCTATCGACTCGGTCAACAGATACATCGTACCCTCATACCTTTTCTCTGTGATCCAGGTCAGCTCTCACTTGGGCTTCCATCGAGCCGTCGATTTCCCATCCGACTGTCGGCCGTCAAATGAACAGATCAGCTCTGTGTTCTTTACAGAAAGAAAAGAAAAGAAAAGAAAAAACCCATGCCACCTACCTCCCCAGACTTTGGCATCTTCTTCAGATGTCCATTCACCGGTGATCCCTTCCCAGTCCTGCGCGGTCACAAGCGTGACGACCCTGCCTGGCTTCTCAGGTACCCCTCGATGGTCGTTCGATGACTGGTCAGCACAGAACAAGCAAGCAGAGTACAACGACGACACATGGAAGATAAACCGGTTCAGTCTCTCGCCTCGTTCCCTCTCTTCTCAAACGGCGCTCCGGCCAGGACTGACCTGGGCGAACCGACGGATGAAACCCTTGACGTAGCCTTGTTTCTTTCCGACCGTATGCGGCGGAGGTCTGGTTTGCGGTTCGAACGATAGAACACCACAACGGCCATGCACCCAACGTTTGATAAAATCGGCAGCGTGGTTGTGATCAGTTTCAATTACAGTTTTGATTTCAGTCCAATCCAATTCAGTGCAGTTCAGTTCAGTTCAGTTCAGTTCAATTCAGCCCAGATCAGGTCATGCAAGACAAAGGTGATATGGCTCGGTCAGCTCTTGACATCAGCAGAGATAACAGTATCAGTTTTTGACTAATCCGTCTATTCACGTACTTCCATACAAGCGATCCGTACCCAAAGACGACCAGAGTCATGACCAAAGAAGATTGAAGATTATCGGATGGACGGTTGGATGAGACCGGCAAGATCCGTTTTTTAATATTTTTATTTTTATTTTTATTTTATTTTTTGAATCTTCTGGCCGCCATCATTATCACCATCATCATCGTCATCAGCAGCAGCAGCATCAGCACCATGGCTGCTAGGATTCTTTCTTCTAGACTGCCAGTCCAGCAATCTCATCGTGCCATCTTGGCGTCTACGTTAAAGATCTCCTCCAAGCAAGCATGTGGTTACAACTGTTATTCATCGATGGCTAACCCAAACGTACTCGTACGGCCATACCCGGAAGAATCGCTCGATCCTCAAAGTTCTTATAAACCTCTTCGCATTCACTATGGTTCGTCCCGTTCTTAGTCTTATGATCCCATACTCTATATGCAGCAAGCCAGAGTCCTTTTGTAAGACCGAGACTGAATATGTCGCGTTCTGTCTCTTGTTTGTTAAACGATCGACAAATACCGAAACACTCCTAGGTCCTCTGCCGAGACGAAGCCATGAGATCAATGAGATCACCTCCGAGCTCGTTGGTCAGACCGTCACTCTCGAGGGATGGTTAGCGGTCTCTCGGTAAGAGTTTGATTCAAATGTTTCTTCTTTACCTCCCTTTCTTTTCTTCTTCTTCTTTTCCTTTCCATCGTCATTGCTTCTTGTTTTGATTTAAACTCGTATGGAACGAATCCGTGCTAATCACCGAACAAGGTCTTCTTGTCTTGTTCTCGCCCTTCAGAAAAGCTTCTGCGAAACTCTACTTTCACACCCTCTCAGATCCTCAAACATCTTCGTCCATCCAGCTGGTTCATTTCGGAAAGGTCGCTGGTGCGGAGCTGATGAACGTTCCTGTGGAGAGCGTCCTCTGGGTCCAGGGTGAGGTCAAGGAGAAGAACGGAGGGGGGATCGAGGTAGACATCAAGAGCTGGAAGTTGTTGAACAAGGCGGAGAAAGAGCTACCGTTCAGGCCGAACATCAGTCACAACCTGGTATGAATTTCTTCCTATCTGTCGTATCGTGCTCCGTCTTTTGTCTACCAAGACGATGGCGCCCAGATGAACGTCGTCTGACTGGATGATATCCTTGGACGGCAGCCTTCGGAGGATTTCCGATCCGAGTACAGGTACCTTGATCTAAGAAGGCAGGCGCTTGCCGAAAACATTCGTAAACGAAGTCGGATAGCTCATATCGTTCGAACATACTTTCACGAACAAAGTTTGTCCCTTTGCCTCAACCTCTTTTTCTTTCTGTCTTCCTCTCCTCTTGCGACTGCGAGAAGCGGTTTTTGTTACTTTCTTTTCCTGAAGAGTTTTTCGTTTAACAGAGTTCATGGAGATCGAAACCCCGATTCTACTTCAATCATCGCCAGAAGGCGCTCGTGAATTCCTCGTCCCTACTCGTCTTTCCTCTTCTCGTATCTCAACCGACGTCGTGCCGGAACCCCTCTTCTACGCGCTTCCTCAGTCGCCTCAACAACCGAAGCAACTGTTGATCTCGTCCGGTTTGACCTCACGGTACTTCCAGATCGCCAGATGTTTCCGAGATGAAGACGGCCGGAAGGACCGACAGCCCGAATTCACCCAGATCGATCTCGAGATGGGTTTCGTCTCTGGCGCACCCCGGCCGGGGGTCGACAACGTCGAGACCGACTGGAAGATCGGAGGAACCGAGGTCCGTAGGGTCGTCGAGGGTCTCATCGGTCGGATCTGGCAGGAGATCGAAGGACTCGACGTCTTAGGCCCGAAAGGAGAGTTTGGCGTGATGACCTACCGGGAGGCGATGACTCGGTTTGGGACCGACAAACCAGACGTCCGGTTTGGAGTCGAGATCGTCTCCGGATCAAAGTTCCTTCCGGAAACTACGCGAGAGAATCTCGCTAGAAACGGGCAGACGGTCGATCTGTTGGTCCGACCCAAGGATTGGGTCGGAACCGGGGAAGATACATCCGGTGTAGACCGTCAGGTGGAGAAATTTGTGATCGGACAAGGTCCAGCGCAGGGACTGCTGGAAGGTGTTGACTTGAGTACAGACGGAAAGCTAGCTAAAGACCTGGGGGTCGAACAGGATAGTGTCATTTGGACCGCCAAGAGAAAAGCAGAACCCGAGGTAAAGCCTTTCTTTTGTCCATTCGGTTCGTCCTACCGGATACAATCCTGTTCTGACGACTTGCCGGCCTGTCCTTCTCTCTCTCTCTCTCTCTCTTTCTCTCTCTTTTCTTCCTCTCAATCTAGGGTGGATGGACCGCGCTCGGTAAACTCCGGTTGGCCTTGATGAACGAAGCCGTCCAAAAAGGTTTATTCCGACACTTTTTACTTGTTTTAATCTTTCCGTTCACTTCAATTGACGTCCCTCTTCATTCTTCCTCTTCTTACCCGCCGTTCGACGGACAGGACTATTCACTCTTCCCACTGCTCCTCACTTTCTCTGGGTTATCGAGTTTCCACTCTTCACGCTAGCCGACCCCGACAAGGATTTCCAAGCGCACGGCCGATGGAGCGCGACCCATCATCCCTTCACCGCTCCCGTATGGGAAGATGTCGAAGCACTCAAGCGAGGTCAAGTCGAAAAAGTCAGAGGTCAACATTACGATCTCGTCTTGAACGGGCAGGAAATCGGCGGCGGCTCGGTAAGGATCCACGAGGCTAGGTTACAAGAGTGGGTGATGAGAGAAGTTCTCAAGGTACTGTCCTCTTTCTTTCTTTCTCTTTCTCTTCCTTGCTCGTTTTGGAGGTGTAGCTGGCAGACAAAGGTAGCAAAGAGAGAGGGATAGAATGAGAACTAGAAAGAAAGAAGAAAACTGAAAGAGTAATTTTCACTGGGTTGTGGAACAGCTCACCGACGATGAGATCGGCCGGTTCTCTCATCTGTTGAAAGCACTCTCTTTCGGAGCGCCCCCTCACGGAGGCCTCGCGCTCGGTAAGCAGCCATCCTCGTCCTCTTCTTTCATCTCTTTTGCATCGCACACGTATAGATTCTGACACCGAACTGGGATTTCATCGTTTGGAATATCAATATCAGGGTTCGACCGACTGGTCTCGATCTTGTGTGACGCTTCGACGATTCGAGACGTGATTGCATTCCCCAAATCACCGGCTGGAGTGGATCCAGTTTTCAGAGCTCCCAACGCAGTGCCGAGCGAATCGTTGAGAGAGTATGGGATAGGCGCCACCAAAATCAAATGATCGTACGGGCATGTATGGAAAAAATAATGATACAACATATATAGACAAACACAGAGCTGTGTTTCCTTCTTTCTTTTAAAAAAAAAAAAGTAAAAAAAAAAAAAGACTTAAAGACTTGCGAGAGACAAATGGGAAGGATGGTATACTGAGTTTGTTCAACACTCATAGATGGAGTTTCTTTGACTACAAGAGAAGAAAGGAAAAAAGAGTATCTAAGAAACTCATCAGTAAATCCTTGCCATACGGCAAAAGTAAAGAGACTAGATGTTCATTCACCTTTGGGGGTTGTTCTGACGTTCGAGATTCTTCCACGATTATTCTACGTTCTCGTCCAAGAATTGACGTATCATGATCTCGACATCGCCCTTGACGTCTTTTGGAACTGATGCTGAAGAAAAAAAAAAGAGGTAGACACCCGAACGCAGAAAGATATAAAAAGTAAGCTCAACTAGCTCAAGACAAGCTTGGTCCAAGCAAGACGAGTAGTCGACATACACGAAGCAGCAGGGGTGATCAATTCAAGGAGAGCTTCCAAATTAAGGGTTTCCATCGACCTAGCTTGCTCTGTTTGCCAGAGAGTATCATCATTGACGATCGCGTTTGATATTCAGGTGAACCAAGATCAGATTCGTTCAATTGATGATGCAACAGAACCATACTGCCTTACCTCGGGCATCTGCTCTGACTCTGAATACGATGATGGTGATTGAAATATCAAACTCTGGAAAACAGTGTATACAACACGGCATAGATCAAAAATACTTACTTGTCCTCCCAGCCTGAATCTTCCAACTTAGTCTTGAGCATGTGTAAGATCCTTGGATCAGAATGATCGAAAGAAACCCGTAAGAAGATCATTCGGGGTTGGCTAAGATGATGAGGGTACACCAACGATTGTAGCATTAGACGCACCTGTTCCATTCACCCGACTCGATCATTCGTTTTTTGATGGCCTGTGAGATATCGTCCTGGTCCTCATCGGCAGACATTGTGATCTATGTTTTATGAAACAAGAATGTTTAGAAAGGTCTCGGAGGTGATGATGATGATGATGATGATGATGGGGAACGAGCGAGAGTCAAGACTAAGAGTCTATTAACCTTTTTTTTTTTTTTTGTAATTAATTTTGTAGTCTTTCGACAACAAAGCCCAGATCAACTAACCACCACATCATCAACCACCAAGTGGAAAGACACGGCTTGTATTCTCAGCTATCATGACCTCTGATCTCACACCCAGACCGAATATCATTGTGACTGGAACACCCGGTACGGGAAAGACGACATTCTGTCAAATGCTCACCGAAATCTTACCTCCAGGCTTCAAGCACGTCAACATTGGAGACGTCGTCAAGAAGGAAGGCGCTCACACCGGGTATGATGAGGAGTGGGACACCTATGATATCGATGAGGATAAGGTAAGTATTCTTCTTCACAGTACAGAATGTCCCATATGTATGTACGTATGTTGGACCATGAGTTTGTCCTTGGCTGACTTGCCGCGTTCGCTTTCCTCTAATCATATAAAGCTATTGGATGCTCTGGATCCAATGTTCCCTGCGTACGAAGACGATGAGGATTCGGAGGCTTACCTCTCAAAAGGAGGGATCATTCTTGATCACCATACGTGCGATATGTTCCCTGAACGATGGGCCGACTTGGTGCTTGTGCTTCGATGTGATAACAGAATCTTATGGGAGAGACTAGAGTCCCGGTTCGTCTTGTTGTCTGCCATTCCATCATGTTCATATACGTATCAGAAGAAGTAGCTTGGTCTGATCAACCTTATACACTGGGCTTCTCAACTTTCCTCATTCATCATAGTGGTTACTCATTAATGAAGATTCAGGAGAACAACGAAGCAGGTAGGGATTCTTCTTCCAACTAGTTGTCTCGCTGTGAGCCTTGCGTCCCGAGAATCCTTACTCATTCTCTTCTTCATCGTGTGTTTCATTCTTGCAATCCTGTAGAAATCATGCAGACCGTGTTGGACGAAGCTAGAGAGGCTTACCCGGCAGAGATCATCGTCGAGCTACCAAGCAACGAACAGGCGGATATGGAGAGAGGTCTCGACCGGGTAAAGGAGTGGGTCGAGTTATGGACCAAGCAACGACTGGAAAGTTTAGAAGATTAATGTTGCTTCAAACATCATAGCCCATATCTTGTACCCGATTCTCTCGACAGATCCTTCGCGTATTTTAACCGGTCAAACGTGTTTCCTTTTTTTTTTCAAACCTCTTCAGACTGACTTGCGATGAGAGAAAACGGTCCACAAGAAGATTGATGATATGCATCGATATCAAACGACCGCGTGTAAATTAGCCACCTCTCGCTTGACCGTATAAAAGATATCTCCCGCCCCACCTTCGACCTCTATCTTTCCCTTTGCCAATTTCTTGACGGTGACCACCTCGTCCGATTCTTCGCTCTGGTCCCCACCGACCGTTCCACAGACCAACATTCCTTCTCCTACAAACTCGGTCGCGATCCCCAACGTCTGCAGTCGAAGTTTCAGAGCGGTGAGCTTCATGTCTCCGATATAAAGTGAGGCAGGCACAGGCGGAAGAGTGAGCGCAAGCGCGGAGGATGTGGAGGTAGACACTTTCGACGACGGGACGGCCAACACGGGTTCCAGGACTGGAATATTAGAGTTTGACGGAAAGGTATACCGTCCAAAGATCTGAGCAACTTCGAAATCCTCGAACTTGAAACGAGAGAAATTCATCGTCAACAACAAAGAAAAGAAAAGAAAAAATCGCGCTTACGATGAGATCAGACGTTTGAGGGGTGATCCTCGGAGGGTCATTGACAAACTCACTTTTGAAAACTTGAGACTGGCCATCAAATGATCTCCCAAACTGAGCGGGTAGGTATGCATGTTTTCTCCGATCTGGAGAGCCTGTCCGTCTGCTGGACCATTAATTTCACTCGTCATCGAAGGCACAGCCTTGCAAGAAGAGATCAACTCTTCGGACGCGGAATCGGTACCATGTACTAATATCTGTAATGACAGGGAGACATATGGACAAAACAAATGAATAAACAAATAAACGAATAGATAAAGGATCAATAACCGGTCGAGGGCAGAAGCGGTTAACAGAGAGTATAGAAAGAATCCTACCAGACGTCGAGGGTTGATCTGGGGGACGATCGTCTTGATAGCTCGCCCATCGTTTAATCCCTCCATGTCGATATAGAATAGACCGCAACGTAACTGGATCGATAGACTCTCGGAGATGTATTTTGATGGTGGTTCTTGGGGTTCCTCCTATTAAAGATACAACAATCTATGATTAATATATCTCGTTCGAATGCAGTTTTTGCTGAAAGAACATTCAAAAGAAGGAAAACAGACCGTACTTGTTTCTCTTCTTCCTCTAGTTTTCGTTTCTTGGCATCCCTCACCACCTGATCCACCCCGACCTCCTCAATCTCTTTTCCTTTTCTCAACCAGACTCCTACATCGACCATCTCTCCATACTCGTCTACTTTTCTTACCTTCCGTTCCACGAACGGAAACATCCTGAATCTTGGCGCCTGGCCCTGTGCGGTCTTGTAGAAGGATGTTGACCTGGTAGCCTGACCCTTGACGTAGATGTCAAATGAGAACTGTCGAGTCTCGTCTTCCCAAGTAAGATCGGTCGCCCCTCGACCTCTAGCCGAGACGTCACCAACTCTAGGCTCTCCGTCTTCATCCAGCCCGTCGGCATCGGCATCGCTATCTTCGTCTTCATCGTCACTCTCGACCTCGTCAGCTTCTAGGAGTTGCTGGGCACGAGCTTGAGCGGCCTTTTGAGCGGCCTCTTTGGCGGCGGTCGCCTGTTTTGCTTCTTGATAATCGAGAAGCTCTTGTCCGGATAACAGGACTTTTGTGTTTACCTACCAGGGAGGATGCGAGAGAGTCAACGAAACAAACGAGACGGGAGGCGATGAGCGCGAAAGATCCAACATCATAAGCTTTGGAAGAAAGAAAAAAAAAGAAAGAAGAAGAAGAAGAAGACAAAACCGAAGCGATATCGGGACGTACGGTGATTTCCATGGTTTCGTTCAATCCTAACGGAACTCCGGCCTCGCCTTCTCCTGCCTTTCGGCCCGGTGCTTGTCTCTCGTTCCACTTTTCAAACAGCTCGTAACTTAGTGTGCCAGGCTCCGAACGAGACGTCAGAACGACCAATGTGTTGAGGTTAGAAGCCATTTGAGTGAACAGTGCCCGGGAAGGGCCGTGCGACATGGATGGAGGGATGGCGAGGATGAGTTTTGGGCGGGAGGCAGGGTAGGTGGCCGTCAATGCAGCGACAGAGTCGTAGAACCGTAAATGTCTAACCAAAGGCAAGCCAACCAAGGAAAGGATAGGGCCATATTCGCATGGTTTCTCTTGTCAGTCAAACATTCTCTTTTCTTCCAAGATCTGGTAGCAAAAGTGAAGAGAATTATCAACCTGAATTCCAAGGGGTGACCTCTCATTTCGTTTCCACCTCTCCCTCTTCCAAAGCCCATGGTAGCCTCCCCGTTAGCGACATCGCCTCCCATCCATTCCATTAAACTTCGAGTAAAGTCTACCATTTGCTTCCCTGTGCTACTCACCAAGCAGAGTGGGTAGGTCCAGGTTGCTCCTGTCGAGTGAGCCTGAGCTGTGGAGTAAGACCAGTGCTGGTCGAGTAATATGAGAAGCTCGATGAGACGTGTAGATGGATCGACAGGAAAAAGGATGGATGACTGGGACACAAAAGTCTTGGTGATGAGATCTGAGAGAGTTGATCAGTCCACGACCGATACAAAGATACGAAATCAAGTGTACACCGCCATCAATATGCTTAGCTCCAACATCGTTCAGACAAGCGCGCATGAGAAGAACAAAAAAATTGAGCCCACCTAAAAGAGCTCCATCCCTCTCTCTACGCTTCACATTTTTCCACTGCACCCTGTCAGCATCAGTGATAAGTAGATCTGGTCGACCAAGACCTTCATGAACGCCCTCCCCTTTCTCTTTAAGTAGCGCCGTTCCGTCAAGATGTCTTTCCCGAAGATGGTTCATCCCCACCGCGTAGAGGATCGTTCCGGACGAGGGTGAACGAATCTTCCAGATCGTACCTCCAAGAGAATGACCGGAAGAGAAAGCGGTGAGCGTAAGGGAGGACAGAGTACCTGAGTTAAGAGGATATTTCAGGCCGAGATCATACGTTAGTACTGATGGGTCAACCTGTATCCATGTCGCTCTGTGATGAAAGAAAAAATCCTAGCATGATTTGCTACGCGCTCGATCTTTGACGAGAAGCCAAGCGAAAGAAAGGGGACAAAGAACAAGAGAGGAAAAAAAAAAAGAACGAAAGAAAGAAAGAGACACTCACCCATCAAACGGGTAGGACTTTCATATTTGACTCTTGTTATTGACTCGAACGCATCGAGTACCTCCTCCTTGGTAGCGACCCACTTGACCCGTTTCGTTTTTTCTCCTCCGTCCATTTTCCTTTCGACCGTACCTGTCTGTCCGTTGGCATACTCAACCACTCCGGTCATCTCGGTCTCGTCTTCCTTGGCTGTTTCTTCGGCGACGTTATCTCTGACGTCCCATTTCGATCCGTCTATTTCAGCTCTCCATCCTTCAACCTCGGACGTGCATGTCACTCGGCCCATGGTCACGATTGGGACGGTCGCGTAGACCGGACAGGTTAGTCCGAGGTGAAATCGAGCGAAGGGAAAGTAGCCGAGATGAGGTAAGGACGAATGGGTGAGAAGAAGTAGATCTATCGACGGGGCGTGTCTGATGTATCGCAGCGTCCGAAGAGTGAAACCCCATTGAAAGAGAGGATTATAATATTGTCAACAAATCATGAGGTTGTGACGACGCACGGACAGAGGAAGAGTTGAAAATGGAGCATTTGTATGCAAGCTGGACATACAGTCTAAGTGCTCTCTCATACTCTCCTTCCATCTCTCCTCCTTCCAAAGCCTTTCGAAGGTCCGGACTTCCACAATCCACGAGAATCTTGAGATCATCTAGTTGAATCAAGTAGGCTAAAGGCGGAAGAGCAGCGGCTGCCGAAGTTGATGCCACTCGGGATGAAGATGAGAGCGGTGTGAAGGTGATCATCGAGGTTTAACAGCACCAAAACTTAAAAGAGTGGACTGGGAAAGAGGAATTGTCAAGATGAGAAGGAAGGTATGTGGGTATGAGTGTGTAGATATGGGAGGAAAAGTTCATCAAGTATCAAACTTGTAGAACGGCCTTCAAGGATAGTTGGATTTTGCTTGATAAAGAATGAAGACCAAACCTATACGCGGTGAGAATAAACGTCCACGACTGATTGAAAGAGCAAGCGAGATATATATATATATATATTGAGAACGATGCTATTAGGGACGAAGAATGTTGATAGGAGGGTTTAGCCTATCAAGATGGTCGTAGGCGAGAGCAATAGAGCCAAGAAGGTGACGGTCGAAGGTGATCGGAACTCGAATGAACTGGGTTCATCTGCCTGGCAAGACATTCATCTTTCTTTCTCTCTCTCTCTTTCTTTTTCTCTTTCTCTTACATCTCTTTTCTCAATCTATTCAGGATAGCTACATGCTAGCAATGTGTTTTCTTCTCTTTTGTTTTCTTTCTTTCTATTCAAGATGATGACAAATAGATGGCGCTGTCTTGAGTTGATATTTCTATTATTGACTTTATCTAAAGATTCACTTGAAGATAAATTACGTCTATTCCTGGGCACATTGTATTATCTCATGTCATTGTCAACAAGTAGCGTTGCATTAAGGTATGAAGAAAGAAGAATATAGGGGGGAATATCACACTACACAGAGAGAGAATGGAGGTAGATGAAACCTTAGGCAAGAAGGGGCGAGGCGGTCTCAATGATGGCCAACGCTTTGGAATATTCGTCCGATTGTACAAGTTCGGGTTCCGATTCAGATACAGCCTGGTAGAGATATACGAATGATATTTAAAATAAAATAAAAGTAAAAAAGTATGGTCAGACAGCTAGATCCTTGCGCCCTTGTTTAAAAGATACACAAAAAGGATACTGACGATGACATCTTTTAATTGTTGAAGGGCTTCTAATGCCCTCTTCTTTGAAGGTTCAATCATTTGTTCGCAGTCGCTCAAGACCTTGCGCTGATGGTATCCGGATGACGGTAGGTCAGAAACAGTAAGGACATGGACCCAGGAGAACAATAGGACGAATGTTGGATGAGTTCGATAGTTTGATGAAGCTTCATGAAACATGGCTATATGCTAACCGAGTTTTGAACATCCCACTCGTCCGCTCCTTCTTTGGCGCTCAGTCTGTCAACGACAGCTCTTTGGTCTTCGGTTTCCTTCTGGTAAGACTTGAACTCATTTGCTAGCCTGAGTTGATTCAAGGACAAGTAGATGGGAAGAGAACCGAGTTTAGTTTTGTTTAATCTTTCGACGATCTGAGCAAGGTAGCAAATGAGGAGGAATAGAAAAAGAAAGAAAAAAAGGAAAGAAAAGAAAAGAAAAGAAAAGAAAAGACTTGGACAGAGACTATGAAATGATGAAGGTGGTACAAAGGAGGGAAAAAAATTAATCAAAAAAAAAAATTCACCTCTTGAGAACACCACCCTTTATGGCCAGCTGTCGTTTAGCTGCTTTGATCTCCTCTGCAGACATAGTGGGCTCGACGACGGACGGACGGACAGAGTGAGATGGTAGTAAGCCTAAGTAGAACTGGCTTGAACGGAGGAGGAAGCTTGTGTGGAGAGTTCGAGTTGTAACCAGGATGGGTGGCGATTCTTACGTAAACAACTATCACGTGACCCAAATCTTTGTAACCACTACGAGCCTTTGCCTTCTATATAGGAATACACCTCAATACATATCCAGCCATCTTCAACCTAGAGTGCTCACACCTATACTTACCTTGAAACGATGTGTGAACCCGGATGACACTAACAAGATGAAAGGAGAGAGAGAGAGCAGAGAGAGCAGAGAGAGCAGAGAGAAGAAATGAAGAACAGTATAAAGATACCAGTAAACCAACCTATACTAACGACAACGATCAAACATAGCCAGCCAACCAAACGATCCATCTTTCTAGACCAAGACGAACGAGCGAAATAAAAACAGGTTGCGCTTTTTTTGCCAGCACTCATTCTGCGGATTTTCATGCTAGACGAGGAGTTTTTAGAAGATTTATCCAGAATGACTTTACACCGTGGCCTGTTCCCTTCTTGGATGTTAAGGTTGATGGGTTGACTGATGAGTTGGCTGATGGGTTGGTTGCTGGGTTGACTGGCTGACTGGCTGACTGGCTGACTGACCGACTGACCAACTGACCAACTGACCGACTGACTGATTTCGAAAAGAGAGCAAGATGGATACCCTCCCTTTTCTTTCTGTGAGAGGGAATTTTGGGTTGATCGTCGTTGTTTCCTCTTCTCTTTCGTTTCTCCCCTTCTTTTTTTTAACCTTATATAAAGACCTCATTGTTCAGGGAAGATGTCTTTTTCTTTCATACTTATCCATACATCTAGAGAGAACCTTTGGAAAAAGCCTTTCTTTGTTAAACCTCGTACTCTTGTTGTAAACCAATCACATAAACACAAACACACAAACGCAAATACAGTCAAAGATATGGACATGGACATGGACATGGATATGGATACCGGATCCAGCACAATGACTTCAATGAAGATGTATGTGTATCGTCATCTTCTATCTCTGCATGAACCTTTTGGAGACTAAATATGTCTTTCTATTCACACGCACGCACGTACAGGTATTTTCACGGCAGCAGAACTGATTTGCTTTGGTTCGAATCATGGGCACCTCTTTCTTCAGGAGCATTTGCTGGTGCCTGTATCGGTTTATTCATCATCGGAGTGATCGATAGGTTTGTTTGTGCCATCCGGGGGAGAGCAGAGGTTCAGTGGAGAAGAACGTAAGAAGGGTCTCTTCTCTATCACGAATTTTTACATGTACATCCATGGTTGACACACTGATTTGTTCGTTTAATCCTTTTGACCTTTCTTGTTCGACTCGGTCTCCTCTGCAGCACACAAGATTTATACGATCAGCAGTCTGTGAGGCATCCGACACTTTCACTACCAGGACCTAAGAGTGATGGAGTGCGATCTGATTCATCAATCACCAATCTTGATGGGACTCTCCTTGCTTCTTCTCCCCTCGCCGCCCTGCGTCCTTTCGGCTCGGGAAATCGACTAGTTCCTCCTTTTATCTGGAAAATCGATCTGATGCGTGGACTGCTGAAAGCGTTTCAAGTCGCTATCCATTATGTTCTTATGTGAGTCCATCTTCTGGGATCTCTTCTGCTCACTCCCTCTCTCTCTTTCTCTCCAGAGTTTTGGCCTGACACCAAGACGGACTTTTTTGTTTTGTTTTTTGGTTTCTCCTTTACAGGTTGGCGGTCATGTGAGTTCTCGAAGTCTTTCTTCATATGGTTTGATAGCAGAAGCGGTCAGACTGATCAACAATAACCTTTAGGACGTTCAACGCGTACTTTTTCCTTTGTATCATCCTCGGTGAAGGTGTAGGTGAAATTATGTTTGGTCGATTTACATCGGACCATCATTAAGATTAAAGGAGATAGTACAAAATAAAATACAATAAATAAAAATAATAAATAAATATAAAACAACAAACCACCCTCCATCATGTAGACTTGTTTTTTTTTCTTCTATTAATGATATGCTTTATGACCATAAGATGATGTATAGTTTAGATCATACACTCCAGAGTCAACTTGATCCAGCGCAAGCTCTATACGAGACAGAGAAATAGAAACGAAAGAAACCGATCCCACACTGTAGAAGTCTTTGCAAGGAACAGAAGTACGAAAGTAGGACTATCCTTTCTATCAAAACACATACATTGCAAAGAAGATCACGATGGAACTCCAGGTTGGATTTGTACCTCATCACATGCTCTTCGAATAGATGGTATCATTGTCTCAAACACCGTCGCCAGAGATGTTGTTTCCCTCAAAGAGGCTTTTTTCTTCTTCTTCTCTCAACACAAGCATGCTGTTCCCACCTCCACAAAAGAAATGAGATATTTTGTTCACCTTCTAAAATAAGATATATATAAATTAAAATAAAATAAAACAAAAACCTCAAGATATCGCGCAAAAAGTCTCATCGAGAGTTTTTTCTCGGATGGGAAGGGACGGATCCTTCAAGTCCTATCAACAAACCAATTCGACTCACTCACAACCTCACAGTAGAAACCCTTTGTTGCTTCATTTTTCTTATTCTTTTCCTTTCTATTTTCCTCCTCTTCTCGATTGAACTGATGCAACTCGCTCACAACTTCGTTCTTAAGGTTCAAAGATATAACTCATGTCGTTTAAGTCATTTTGGTCCTCTTGGGCGAAAACACATGGAATCCGTTAAGCTCTTCATACGACCGAGACTTTGTCATCCTTCAAAGTCCTCTTCCCTTCAATTGGCTCATAGTCCTTTAAAGAGAACGGCTTTGAAGAGAATCGATCGTCAATCTCTTTCGTCTTGTCGATTTGCTGATCAGACTTCTCTTTTCGTGCTTTACCCGCTTGGTTCTACAAGTTATCAGCCATCATGCTCTTTCCAGTGGTCACTCTTGCTATCAGTACACTCACACTCATGCAACTAGCTTCTGCGCATTTTACGCTGGACTATCCGCCTACTCGAGGGTTTGATGAGGATCTCGAGCCCGAGGTACATTCCTGTTTTATTCTCTATCGGGTTCCACCTCTCCCTATGCTTGTTGCTCAATCATCGCTATGACTGATCAAGGCAGATAAATGATTTTCTCTCATAGTTTTGTGGAGGGTTCATCACTCCTTCGGATACCAGGACCCCGTTCTCGCTTGGTAATACGACGATGACGATCAACAATCACCACGACAAAGCCACTGGCAAGTCTGATCATAGACACACTTGTTCCTTTGACTTGACGTTTGATCCTGATCTTAAGTTTTCCTTCTTTTTCTGATCGTTTGTGTCTAGTGAGCGTGTTGATCTCTTTGAATCCAAACCCCACGAGCTTCTACCAGTTCTCTAATGGAACGACTGTATGTTTCCATATGTTTTATTCAGTTCAAGTCTTGTTATACAATCCTTACTTTTACTCTCTCTCCCTTTCACATACCCAGCTTCCATTTGCCAAATCATATTTCACCGTTCCCGAAGGAATCAACTGCTTTTACGTCGATCTGACTACCGCGCTCGAAGGTCAAAGCATCGCGAACGGTACGGAGGCTACTCTGCAGGTCAGATTCGACGGTGGTGATGGTGATCTCTTCCAGGTCCGTCGTTTTTTCCCGACTTGAATCAGACAGTTTTTTTTTCCCAACATTTTCGTCTAAAGAAAAACCGCCAGATCTAACATTTTGTTTTTGTTTTTGTTCTGCTTCCGATCGGATGGACAGTGCTCGGACGTCATCCTTCTCTCTGAGGATACCCCTGGTGTGTTCAACCAAACCACCTGTCCGAGTTCAACTAGTGCCTCTACCACTTCATCTACCCAAAGTCAAACATCTTCCGTCGTTTCAGCCTCTGCCTCTGCGAGCGCCAAAGCCAGTGCTAGTGCTAGTGCTAGTGCGAGCGCGAATTCCGCCGGCTTCAAGTCCATAGCCTCGTCTGAACTCTCTGGGCTCTTCTGGGCTGGACTCGGCCTGGGTATCTATCTTGTCACGTAGAACACAACATGGTGCCCAAGCTGCGTCTGCCCGTGTGAGCCGAAAAGCCTTGGACAAGGGTTCCTTGTCCTTCTTACTAGTTTACTTTCTGAGACTCTCAGCGCTCGCTCCTTTCTTTCTTTCTTTCTTTCCTTCCATCAATTTTTACGAATTTATAAGATCTCTATATAAAGAAATAACATGATTGATGACAAAAATAAAGTGTACCGAGACCAAGAAGTGGGTCTGAGAGAAGGAGAAGAGAAAAGAGAACACTCCTGTAAGTGGTGAAATGAGAGAAAGAGAGAGAGAGAGATGAGGACCTCTACGGTATGGCGTTGTCGACGTAAGGGACTTCGTGGAAAAGATATCTGTTTTTTTTTTTTTGTTTTTTTTTGGTGTGATTGGTTCGAGAATGAAGATGAGATCGTTGCGTTTCTAGTTAGTTCTTCTTACTCTCTCATCTTCCGAATGATTTTGTTTTAGGAAGAAAGAAAGGGACGAACGAAACACTCTCTCCAAAGTGACTTCTCCTGATAGTCTCCGCCAAGATCGACGAGATATCCAAAACCTCCAACTTGTCCGTCACTTCCATCCTCTCCTCCTGTGGGATCGTGTTTGTCACAATCATTTTCGACAGGCCCGAGTTTTCGATCACGTCGAGCGCTTTGCCGGACAAGATACCGTGGGTCACGATGGCGAGTACTTTTGTCGCACCCTGCTCGACCAGGTTCTTGGCGGCAAGACCGATCGTGCCGCATGTATCGGCCATATCGTCCACCAAGATGGCGATCTTTCCGGTCACACTACCGACGAGGACCATTCGAGACTGTACAAGACGATTTGTTTGAAAAGAGAAACGTTCAGGTCTCGGCACAAGATGAAACTTTCAAGATGGCAAAGAAGAGAAAAGAGAGGAGGAAGGAGGAAAGAGGAAAGAGGAAAGAGATGGAAACTGACAACTTCGTTAGCTTTCTTTCGCTCCTTGTGGAACAATGCGAAATCGATGTTCAATCGATCAGCGATCGATGTCGCTCTGTTATCAAGGGATGAATTTAAAATAAAAAAAGGTCAGCTCTTTTCGTTTTGTTTCATTCTCACGTGTAGATTTCCAAGAGATTGAGAAACAAGAAAAGAATTCCAACGAACCGCTTGGCACCTCCCGCATCGGGAGAGACGATAATACAGTTCTGGACATCATAGTTGCTTCTGATGTAGTTGATCATCGAAGGCTCGGCATAAAGCTACCGGTGTCAACAACGAAGAAGAAGAAAAAGAGACACAAGGGAAGTCAGAACTGCGCTCAAGCATTCATTTGTGACGACCGTATCTTCGGAAGCTTAGCTTACGCTAAAACCACAATAGAATGAGGTATTTAAACGTCAGCCCAGCTCGAAACAATTATAGAGATGAATGTGGGATAAACAAAAATGATCAAACATACTTGTCTACAGGGACATCAAAGAACCCTTGGATCTGAGAAGCGTGAAGATCCATTGACTACATCGAAGGGACCAGAGATGGTTTCAGTCTCTAGAGAGAGCGGATAAGAAAGCGACCGGTATAAAAAACTCACGATCACGTGATCACAACCAGCCTTTTGGATCATACTAGCAACGAGTTTAGCGGTGATAGGTGCTCTGGACTTATCCTTCTTGTCCTGTCGAGCGTAAGGGAAGTGAGGAAGTACAGCCGTTATCCGTCGGGCAGATGCGATTTTGCAAGAGTGGATCAAGATCAAGAGTTCCATCAACCTGATAGGGATGACAAGAACAACGAAAACGTAGAGCTCTGTTAGTGGATTGAATCCAGGAATTGCCGTTTTTCTTTAGAAAGAAAGTGGTTGAATAAGAGACCCCAAAAAGAAACCCTTACGAAGTGTTAATCTCTCCACAGCCGGTGTTCAAGATATACACGTCGTATTCTCGAACAGACTCAAGCATTTTGACCTGAGATTCACCAGCCGCATTCTTGGTGAGGGTGCATTTGGCAAGGGGCACATTGAGCCTGATAGAAGAGGGATTGTTCCCATAGGATGGTTGTTTGAAAACAAGGCGGATAAGTTTTAGGGTCTGATTGTTCGAACTACCTGGAGGGCTGAAACGAACCTTTTGGAAACCAAAGCAGCCAACGCCGGGTGGGACGTTCCTTTGGTTTGTTACAGAAAGCAGTAGTGGTCAAATATTCCAAGAGTAATCCAACCGAAAAAAAACAAAACAAAACAAAACAAACCCCAAGTAAGAGTGTCAGAAAACGAATGTCTTTATTGAAGATAAGAATCAAGAAAGACCGGCAGTAGAGAAGAAAGAAAAGAAGAGAAAAAAGAGCCTAATATCGGGCAGGTCCGGAAGAGATCTTCCTACGAGCAAGAGAAAGAGTACAAGCACACAGAGTTCTACCAACCTGCAAAGAGCTTGATGTTGGCAACCGAACCTCCAGACATTGTTCTTGAAAGAAGAATAGATGGAGAAAGAGGAGTGATAGCTCGTCGAGTTGATGGATTTCTCTTGATTAGTGATGAGTAGCCGAACGAATGAAAAATGCAAGAATGCGACATTTGGGCGGGTGTAACATTTTGTAACCATCGGGGTTATGGTGACGGTACAGCAAGTATCAGAGAACATCATAGAGCATGGATCAGCAAGGCAAGGAATCAGATACAAGGGTTAGCGACAAGACTGATGCATGTATCGGGATGTTGCAAGAACTTGAAGAGCTCGTTTGTTTCAAGTAGTTTCTGAGAGAGAAGAAAGTTCCTTGGAAAAGAAGATGAGAATACAAAATAAAAGGTACAAGAGCATAGCTCGACATCACTCCATCGATGTGTTGAAGATTGATACAATGGAAAGAATCTCATCACGAAGAATCAATCAGTCATAGATATCAAGACAAGAAAGAAGCCTTTTTCCTGATCCTCAATAGGTTCTATGAACAGCTTTGAAAGTTGAAGAGCTTCTAACGGAATCAACATATTGCTCGGAAGCGCAACTAGAAATCGTCCTTGACATCTGTTCGAAGTGAGACCATTACACTACTCCTCCTACTTGAATTCATCTCCTGGCTTGTCTTCCTATCTGATCGTCTCTGTTCAAATCGGTCGGTGTGATGAGCAGGTTCATTTCGCGCTTTCTGTATGAGACAAGACTGATAGCTGCTCTCGTTAGCTTTAATCGGCTGATCGGTAGCGCAGAACATAGCAACAAATCAAAGAAAAATGACGAAAATCCAAATATACCATAACAGATATCATCAGTGACAATCGAGAGAAGTCAGTTCCTTAACATAGTAGATCGGCCTGGGTTAACGAAGCAACAGCTCGTTCGTTAAGCTATTGCTCTGACTTGGACTTCTTACATGCGTTCCGTTGATCGGTTCATTTCTCCTTGGTCTATCACGTAAGCCGTTTCTTTACCTTTTCATCGTGTCTCCAAATGAACTTCATAATTGACTGCTTGCTCTTCTGCATCATATGATACAGTAGAACACACAATAAACAAAAGAGGTTAGCTACAAAGCAAGCATGTATGCTCCAGAAGAAGTCTTCAACAATGTAGCTTGTAACGCCTGAGTGCTGACTAAGCTCATTCTCCCCGCTGCTCTTTTTCGCTTTTACCTTTGTAGCATCACTTGGACTCTTTTCCTTCTCTTTCTTTTTTTTTTTTTTTTCTTTTTCTTTTTTCTCATCGTTCTCTTACCTTCTCTCTCTGCATTCACCTCTGTCATGCTTCAAAGAAGGATCACCTCTGCTCTGCGATCCGGCTCAGGGTCGTTTTTCAGCCAGCCTTCTTCCTCGGTCCGGGCGATTAGTCGCTCTCTTCCTACTCGTGCAGACGGTCTCTTTCCTTCCTACTCGAAACAACAGGTTGGGTCGTTCGTGACCCCAGAATCTTACCAGTTGTCCGAGTTGTCCAAGCTCAGCCCTACTCAAGCTGCTCAGCTTCCCTCTCCTGAGGATGCATCCCGACAGGCCATTTCTCAGATCGGATCCGGTTCCTCCGATCTTTCATCAATTCCTCCACCTACCTCTTCATCTTCCAGTGCGTTCATCAAGACCGCTATGGGTACTGCCCCGCCTCCGGCTAGGAATCTCCATACCAGATTTCATCTGGCCGACTTGGGAAGCAATTTGAGTCAGCTTGAAGCCGACCTTGGTCTGACCACTTCATCGTTCCCTCCGACCGATACGATCCGGTCGACCCCGGTTCTCCGAGTGGCTGTCAAGGTGACCAGAAACAACATTATTTCCAACATATCCTGGCTTGAACACCCGAGCCTCGCGGGAGTGTCAATTCCGAGAGGAAACATCTCTGCCGGTTCGGTTGGCTTCAAGAATTCTGCCCAGGGAGGGTTCGAAGCAGGTCACCAGGTCTCGATCGCTACCTTTAAGCGAATTATTGAGGAGAACGCAAGAGTGCTTGAAGAAAGCCGTCAGCTTTCGGTCGACGCGTGGAGGGCCTGTTTAGAAGCCAGGCGTACCGAACTCGGAGCGGTCTACAATGATCTCTCGGGAAAGCAGCAGTCTATTGGCGAGAAGCATCAGGCGGTTTCCGATCTCGAAATTGAGCTCAGAGAAGCCAGAGAGGTTGAGGAGAAGGAATACGAGGCAGAGAAACTTGATCGGTTGCTCAAGCAAAGACAGGCCAAAGGCGGAAAATCGGCGTCCTCGAGTGATGTCTTCAAACAGAGCTTGAAGGAGGGTTCATCTTCTTCTTCTTCTTCTTCTTCTTCTTCTTCTTCTACTCCCACTCCCACTTCCTCCCCCACCCTGACGCCCGCCGGAGGCATGGCGTCTTCTCAAAAAGTGGCTATTCTTGAATCTAGACTAAAAGCTGCCCGAACCGAGGTTGAAGTCATGTCGGCCGCATTGAACAAGAACTTGCAGAGCTACGATAGTCTGGCTCGAACCCTTCAGCAGAATGAGGCAACGCTCGCGAAGGGAGATATTCCTACTGGCCAATACACCCGAAAGTCCGTTCTCACGCCGGGCACGTTCTCCAAGCCGACGGGCGTCAACTTCCAGGTCTTTTGCAAAGGTTTCGGTCAGGGAAGAGAGGCGTTCTTCAAGGCACTTAGCTCTCCAGAGGGTGAGAGTGTGAGGTTATTGTTGACTGGGGTTGCTGATACCAGTCCTGTGCCGTGAGTTTTTCTTTTTCTTTTTCTTTTTCTCTTTCTTTTACTGTTCTCCTGATTGTCTCACTCTTTCTTTGATGTTGTATCATCGCTAATGGTTTTTTTTTCTGTTGTGCTTCTTTTACGCTCTCTGCACACATCAGTCGTGGTACCCGACGAGGACCAACAGCTCGTCGTATCTAGATGGATTTTAGAACAGACGAAATCCTCAACCAATCTATACACTTACATATACACAAAACACACTATCGACTTTATTCACAAGCACGTAATATTTTCGCGAATAATGAGAGAACGTTTGAAGAGCTGAACAAAAGTACGGGTGTTGAGTATCAACTCCTTTGGTCTAAAGTATATCTCGACCAAATGGGCGCTAAACGAAAGCTGAGAAGGATCAAGAGCCTTTTGTCTTTAATGACCGATAAACAACTCAGAATAGAGAATTCCACTGGGAACAGAATCTTGAGATGTTCAATCGGTTGCTGTATCCAACGGTTTGATCCGCTAGATAGCCATGAACCATACGAAATAGAACCTCTATACATGCAAAGAGAGAGAAAAGAATAAAAAGGCAGTAAGGTCAATTAAAACACAATCGCTCTATACATGTTAAGAAGTTTAACTCGCATAACGTGATAACTTAATATTCGGGTCGTGGCTTTCACCGAATAACCGGTCCATTCTTTATCGTATCCCTACGAAACCGAATAGATCACGAGGAGAAACATTCTTCCCATCTATCTCTTCTCTCTTTTCTTTTCTTCTGATACTCACACTCTCACATCTTGACTTCAGACTTTAGTTGTTCAATTCAGAAGTGACAAATAGAAAGAAAAAATGGCTTCTTTGACTAGATTCATCAACACTACTCCAATCTCGGATGCCAACCTTGCGCAAGCTACTCGATTCTTCTCAACGTTTGGAGGGACAGAGTATGTTTGTTTTCCTTTTCTGTTTCTTCGCGTTCAAGTAGATGTGTCTAATCGTACTTTTCATTCTTTTTCTTTTTCTTTGTGATTCTTCAATCTCATAGTAAGGCGTTGATGATCCTTCAATACTTACCTCTCGTCATCCTTCCTCTTCTTCCCAGTTCCTCAGCTACTGGTTTAGCTATCAAACCCAAGGGAACGGATAGGCTTCGAGTGAGCTTGCAGGCCTTGAGTTCTGTTGTTGGGGATTCTAGAATCTTGATCAGACTTTTCGGTAAGACTCTCTATTCGAATTGGAGATTTGTGTAGGAAACGAACAAGAGAGGGCTCAAAGAAATGATTGACTAACGACTATCTTCTCCGTTAATTGCGCAGGCCTGATCCCGATCCTGCAATGGATTCGATCTATTCAAAAGAGATACGCAGCTAGGAAGGCCGCAGCTGCTGAGGAAAATCATGAGAAGAAGAGCATCGGACCAAAGAGGTGGTTATCAGATGAGAACTTGGAGGCCATTCAGGCGCTGTCCATCTTGGCTTATTATCCTATGGAACATACCTGTTCGTTTCTAACTTTTTCCTGCCTCGCGAATCACATGATTAACCCTCCATGTTTGATTTGGGGTTTTGCTGTTTCTTCTGTTTGATTCGTCTTCCTCAGATTATTTGGCGATGAAGGGTGTGGTTCCTTTGGAAGTACCTAGAATTGTACAGATTGCCAGATGGAGTTGCCGATGTTGGGCGTGAGTCTTACTCTCTACCCTTTTCTTTCATCTCCTCAGTAGGAGTACACAAGGGAGCGCAAGTTCTCATTATAACAATTCACACGGTTCCATAGAGTCTATGTCGTGCTCTCATTAGTTTCCCTGCGAAGAAGGTATAATTCTCTCAAGACCAGTAGTGATTCTCCTGGTAAGCGATCTGCCGACATACAAATCTTTTTCCTACCTTCGCGTTAATTAATGCGTATCTTTTCTTCATCTTCATTAGAGCTCAAGGAAAAACAATACAGTTCACAGAAGCTTCAGGCACTTGTCGATCTATCATACCTGCCTTTGACCGTTCATTGGTCTCTTCCAGACGGCGCTTGGACTTCGTCTGTTAGTTTATCACTGTTTCACCTACATAGTTCTTTTCTCCTACATTAGTAGCCAAAAGCTGATCATGGGTTTGAATTAATATGATTGACAGTTCCCTACTGGAGTGTTTGGTACGCTCGCTGCTATTGGTCAGATCGCAACGAACTGGAAGGCGGTCGCTGCTCCCTAGGCTATTCTCTTTCTTCTTTGACGGCATGTCTTTGTCCGTCTCATTAGCCATATTTCAACCCTGCAGATAACTTCTTTTTGGTAGCATACTTTCTTTTCTTGTTTTGGTGATAGCGACATTTGGTGTTTATCATCGAACTCTACTGCTGTCTTTCTCTCTCTCGCCTATCAGACTTGAAAGCTTGAGAATAATATAGTGTACACAAAAGAAAAAAACGTATATATCGATGGCACGACCCAAGTATCTTTTACCCAAGAAGGAAGGAACCACAAAGAAGAAAATATCCAGGACTAGTTTAGTTTTTTCGTCCTTTAGACTTGGAAGAAACAGTACCCGCTCGAGCTCGTTTCGCAGGTCGGGATTGAACTTGTTCGGTTTCTTCTTCTTCTTCATCTTCTCCAGCCTCATCGGCATCTTTCTTCTTTCCTTTCGGTTCTCTCTTAGCCTTCTTTGCCTTGTCGGCGGATCCTCCAGGGGCATATTTTGCTTCAAGAGAGGCTATCAAGTCATTGGCTCTGTTCGCATTCTTCTTGAGAATCATAGCTCGGAGTGCGTCGAGATCGGATGAATCTTCTTCAGTCGCGCCAGGAGCGGTCGAGGTCTGTGAATTGGAAAGTTTAGTGCAATTTGAAAACATTAGTGAATTCAATCTTATCTTCAAGACGAGTATGGATAGGATCATTTCTTCTTGAATTCAGAAGAGAGGAGAAAATTGGGCGAACCTTGCGCTTTCCTTTCGATTTGTTTCCCTTTTCCGTCTTTTCTCCGTTTCCATAAAACTCATCCCAAACACCGATATCCTTCGCGTGCTGCTCAGCCTCACTAGCTTCTTTATCGGCTTCCTTCTTTCGTTGTCTACTTGCTTTTTTGTCTTTTGAGGAAGATTCCCAGCTATCAGTTCGCTTGATCTCGCCCTTTTTGATAGCTTCGTTGATGACAGTGATAAATCGAGCTTCATCTGTGAATGTTGAGTGAGGGATATGGTCCATGATCGTAGGAAGCGAGCCTGAATGTGACCGATAGGCTTCCAATAGATCCATGCGCTCTTCAGACGAATCTGATAGATACAATAGAAACAAGTTTTGAAAGATTAGTCGTTATTTCCCATCCTCAAAAGCAGCACAACAATAGACTTCTGATTGGAAGGTGGACTGTACTTTGATAAGACTTTTTCATTTCGTCCAACGAAGCTTTGTCAACGACGTCAAAGACCTCGGAAAAGTAGGCTTCCCAACCCATCTCCTCGCCCTGTGTCAAGAAATCCCCTTCGTTCGTTCGGCCAGTAGTGTCATACCTGTTAGGATACACAACAACCATGATGACAGACCGTGAACCGTATCAAACATATTGCCAATCAGTAAAACAGAACGAGCTAAAGAAGGACCTTAGTTTGTATAAGAATGAGATCTGACCGCTTTCGTCTTGTTTCATCCTTCAAAACGGCATAGGCGTATCCAACCTGTTGGAATATCAGGCCTTCGGCCTTTTTCTTTTCTTCCGATGCCGAGCTGTGTTTGTCTGGGTGATGAAGCAATGCCAGCTTTCGGTATGCTTTCTATAGAAAGAACGGTTACCGTTTCAGAGATAAGAACCTGTTGCAACTTACAGAGTAGATGATCAGGTTAACAGTGGTCTATACTCACAGTGATATCAGCGCTTGACGCGGTAGGCTCTATGTTGAGTGTAGTATACAGCAAGTTTTCGATGTCTTCACCATCAGGAAAGAATTGGTTGATAGGATCCGAGTCCATCTTGGTGCTTTCTTGCGAGTTCTTGAGGAATATGTGAGTATGTGATTATGTGAGTGTGTGTGTGTGTGTGTATGCGATTGAAGACAACAGAAATGCAGAAGTTGGAAACGATTGGATTGTATATGTTGAGGGAGATCTTGAAATGATGATGATGACGCGTGAAGGAACGCGTCGCGACGCGTCTGATCGTGTTCGATCGTCACCCCCGTGTTTCATAGGCTGTATCCTAATCAATAGGCAAAATCGTCTATTTTCTCTAATGCTCGACTACACATTTTTTCTAGTTCTCAGTGTTGAGAGAACTCTTGACGGATAGAGCAGAACTCAGACCTCAATGAAACATGTACTTCATGCTCAGAGCGCTTAGAAGGATGAGAATCCAACCAATTAGATGAACGGATGAATGTACGGACTACTGAACAGCATCGATAGTAGTCTCTTTCTTTCTCTGTACTATAGGTCATATGAGATCTTCAGGGGTTCATGTTAGTGCTACAGGTCGAGTAACCCCAAGAATAAGTAGCCTTCAAAGTTGGCAGTCTGTACCACACCTTGCGTGATCTCCTGCTTGTGAAAATGACATGACAATACAAAGCAGAAGTTTGACTGGATTCGAACACCAACATCTCCATCTCCGTCTCCTCTTGTCCCAATTCCAATCCTTGTCCAGGTTTGTCCAACCATCAAACTCTCTAATACACCGATAAACATCACACAGGTATCGCTTTTGGGTCATCTGGTCACGTGACACCAGCGCGCATTCTGTTGTTTACCCCCTCTTACCCTGCTGTTTCAAAATCATCCTTCGTTTAGTCAACTTTTCTTCATACATTATCTTTTCCCCTCCTCCCCCCCTCTCTTATTCAAATCCCTAATCCCTCTATCCTCCTTCTACATACAGATATTCCAAGTGCAGACCCTGAATTGCTTGTTTTAGTTTGATCTGTTATCTTCTTGGTAGTTAGGTCGATATGGCGGCCATCGCTTCTACTACTACTGACTCGACGGCTACCACTTCGACCGGTTTGTTTCTTTCCATTAATCTGTGTGACTGGGGCCTCAAGTGGTGTTGACAATCAATCGGTTTCTTCATATAAACTTTTCAGCGAGCTCGGTTGCAACAACTTCCACGTCTGCAAATGTCGTTTCGACCACTACTACTTCATCTGTGGTCTCGTCATCCACGTCCTCGACGGACACCAGTTTGACTACCACCTCTCTCTCGTCTTCTTCTTTGTCGAGCACAAGCAGTACAGCAAGCAGCACTAGCACTCTTTCGACCTCTCTCAGTGCTGGTTCCACTGTGGCTAGCACCTCCAGCGTATCGTCTTCCGTATCCTCATCGTCCCTTACTTTATCATCCTCTTCCTCTACTGCGTCACCGACGACCACTTCTTCTACATCTTCTTCAGCCTCCCTCTACTCTGTATCGTCGTCAGGATACTCTTCTTCTCTCACAAGTTCTTCTTCTTCTGCCGCCTCTGCCTCTGCTTCTTCAGCATCCTCGAGCGACCTCACTCCACTTGTCCGATCACTCATCATTGCTGCTACAGTCGTTGGCTCCTTTATCGCTCTTGTCCTTGCCTTAGGCTTCGTGCTTCGACGACAGCGCCATCGCCGCAAGACGTCCAGAACGCTCGAGATGGATGATAATCTTGGTAGAAAATCCAGAGACATGTATGAAACTGAGGACGAGAGAGAGAAGTACGGAGCGGCTCGTGGTGGTAGTGGGTACGCGACTGATGAAGGTGTTTTTATCCAGGCTATGGGCAGGCACCATAGACCTTCCAGTCGATACGGAGGAAGAAGCGTTGAAGATCCTCGAGAAAACGGTTATCCTTTGCAGGAAGATCCGGCTCACGGCATGTACTACGGAGGAAGTGAAGTTTCACTGTTCCAGCCTCCAATGGGAGTCGAACAAGGTCGAGCATGGGGAGATAGGGTGAGTATCTCAGGCGTTCGATTCTCGAATCTTTGTATCTGCGCATGCCCTGATCTTTGTGTTGATGCTTCCGTCTTTGTTCAATCGGTTTACTCAGCCTTTTACTCCAGTATCGACTTTCGACTACCAATCTGGAGGACTCTATAATTCTTCGTCTGACCTGCATCGTGCTCCCTCCCCTCAATCTTACGCGTTCAATCAACACCAGGCCGCGGATCCGAACCATCCCTACTACTCTCCTACTCCTCAATCTTATACCGCCTACCAAGCTCCGAACAACACGACGACCACACCTTCCGTCATTGTCACCGCACCATATGAGAAACCTAGTGATACTCAGACTTCCAACGTGGATCTGAAGTATCCTCAAGGATCTGAGGCGCCAGCGTACCAAGAATCAGTCAATCGTATGGACAGTCCAGAAGACAAAACACAGCTTTCTACGCGATCAGAGCAAATGGGAGACGACGAGGAAACATCGGCTCTTCAACCTGGGGGAGCATATTCTGCCAAAGGAATCAAGATGAGAGTGGTCAGAGGGTTCACAGCCTCGCTCGAGGATGAGCTCCATGTTGTCCCTTTCACGGATTTAACTCTTCATCAGACTTATGATGACGGCTGGTGTTTGGCCTCTACGGCCACTGGAAAACTGGGTATGGTCCCTCGGGACTGCCTCTCTCTTCCTGACGTCCTCCACGGATCGACAACTCGCCGAACGGTTTCACCCACACTTCAGACTGCTGCAACTTTTGCACCCGACGAGCCGTCTGCTTCTCGGGCTCTTCCTCAAGCTCCAGTCGGTGAATCGCCAGCATGGCTTTCAAAGAAGGAGAAAGAAAATGCATCGCCCAAGGTACCCCAGCTAGCCGATCTCGGGTTCACTGGTCAGTTCACGTTGAGTGACGTAGGGGTCAGCCGGGACTCGGCTATTTCGGATGATGTAGCGGCTTCCTCGCCCTTGTCGTTCTCTGAGCGAGTCGCTCGACGGAGTTCTTTGAAAGACTCATCCCTGACACGCACTAAGAACGAATGAATAGAAATCAGATCATAACACACTCTTCTTTCTCATCGACTCTTTTCCTCTTCTTCTTCTTGGACTGATTGATAATGGTCGTCTTTTCACTTCTTCACTATACCAACCGATTCTCAAATTCTCCTTTTGTTTTATGTCCCTTTCTTTTTTGTCACAGGTTTCTTATAGCCTTATGCTTCTCTCGCAAATGAAATCACCTACATCCATTCTTTTGAAGTCTACCATCTGTCTTTCATCTGGACATAGGTCACGTCCTGTCTTTTACGCTTACCACACATATATACATATACCTCCAACTCCTCGACTACTTCTGATTATTTCCCTATTTCTCTCTCTTTCCTTCGATGATCTTCATGTTGATAAAATTAAAATTAAATTTACAAAACGTTGCAGGTCAAACTGTGATTAGATGTATGAGTTGATCTCCGAGATAATCTTGAAGGCGGAGTATGATTCAGATTTATCTCTCGGACTGATACGCGCCTGACGTAATGCAGTGTGTGTGTGTGTGTGTGTGCGTGCGTGTGCGTGTCGCACATCTCCTTGATCTTTTCCGCTAACGAATCTTCTGATCATCCTCTCTACTCTTCTTGTACCGAACGTCAAACAGAGTCATGGTGGAAATCAACATATCCTCTCAGTCAGATTCTATAGCAGGCACAGATGGTCCTTCAAAGTTAATCTATTCGAAATCAAAAGTCTATGTTCATCCGTCATCATATTCAAAGGATAACGTCCCCGGTTTTATCGCTATCGTTCAGCAGGATGTAAGATTTTCCCGTCGGTTCTTCATTCGCTCATCCTTTTAAGCGTATATCTCATCTTTTCGTGAAACCTCTTCCTCTGATATGTCCTAGGACCCTCGAAAAATGCTTTTGAGCTGGATTCCAGAGACTTTGGCCAAATCTAGGAGAGACTACGATGCATTCGTCAGGGCGGAACACCAAGATGGGTGCCAACCAAGCATTGCCGAGGAGAATGGTGTGTTTCCTTGTATTGCTTCCGTTTTAATTACCAAGCGCTGAAGTTCTTGACCTTCACTTGGATGCCTTGACAGACTGGGTTCTGCTACAGCCTGTACCGGAACGAGGTGAATCGTATGCGTTCTCGGTCCCCCTGTCGACTATCTATTCGATCATTGTGTATCCACCCTCATTGACAAAGTGGTATGGGTCATTGACTATCAAGTAAGTTGTTTCTATCAGTATCTCATCACAAGATTGGAAAGATGTGTATTCTTGTATCTGTACGCAAGTTTTCCTTTAAAGTCTAACTTGATTTACTCGTATTGGAAATCTTGAAAGTATAATAGGTGGACAGACACTACCTACCCTTCATTTCCACGACGATGAGTCTCCATCGACAATTCATCAGCTACTTTCCCGGGGTCAAACTCCACCCGCAGCAAAGTGGGGAGGTGAAGATCTGCTGAACAGAATCCGGACGTACGCTCATCTGCTACGATCCGTTCTCGAGCCAGATCTATTCTTGGTGAACCCAAATCGACAAGATATCGAGATCCACTCCACTCCAACGTTTTCTGATTCAGCTATTGATGACATTCTTTCGCCACTTCCACCTACGGCGTCTGGATCCGGGCATAACTCGAACGACCAAGTGACCTATCCGCCTTCTAGCTCGGTCCACTCTTCTCGAACGACGCTCCTCTCTACGTTCTCCCAACTGACTCGGTCGATCACCTCGATCTCAAACCAAGTACTCACTCATCCCAACGTCCATCCTCATTTGCCCAAACCGGTCAAATCACTCATCACGGCCGACCAACCGCAATTCACAAGATGGTCTGATCTGACGGGCGTGGGCGAATACGATTCTGCGCGGATCTATCTGGCCAAATGGGCAAGACTGGTTGCCGAAGAAGGTGAACGGAGTAGGAAGGTCGAGGTGGTTTCCAAGAATGAGGCTGTGTCAAACAAGTCTTCCTCATCTAACTCACCTTCAGCCACGACTTCTGCATCAGGATCTGGGTCAGGCGCAGGGACGGAGAACGGATCAGGCGAATTGGGGGTATGGGAGGTCCTGAGGGTGACTAAACGGTTGGGGCTAGAGAATGTGGCGAGTACGAGGAAGCCGGAAAAACCTATAGGAAAATCAGAGTGGGATGGTTGGTTCGATGGGTGGGAGGGAAAGCCTGTAGTTGGAGAGAGTTGGATGAGAGAAGAAGTTTTCAAACGGGTATGTCTCTAAGTCTTGATGCTTTTTGTTTTTGTTTTCGGAAGACGGAGGCCGGACTGGTCTGACAAATATTCTCGCGCTTAAAAGGGGATCGACCCTGGCTTCAGATCGGTGGTCTGGCCGTTCCTCCTGGGGGTCATTCCTTGGCAGAGTACAGCTGCTGAACGCCAACAAACCTGGGACCGAAAAGCGTACGCGTTGTTCTTCCTTTACCCATCTTGTGACTGATCTTTCCGGGCATACATTCACAAAGACTCAAACGACATCTGAACATGTATTGGGTTCAAATGATAACAGGGAGATCTACCATGCACTTCGAAGAAGCCAGACACTCGATCCTGAAGTCCTCGCTCGACAGGAGGTGATCGAAGAGATTCATCGAATCGAAGTTGATTGCAGACGAACGGACAGAACCGTAGACATGTTTCTCGCCGAGAAGAGCGAGATCGACTCTGATGGGGAGGATGTGGGAGAGCAGGGAAAGAATGGTTTGTCTTTTCTTTGACACACTGAACCTCTCTCGATCTGCTTTCTTTGCTATCTTTCGAGATGTCAATGTTCAACCAATGTTTTCTTCACACTTAGATAACGTTCAAAAGATGGCAGAAATCCTGCTGACGTACGGATTCTTCGAGAAAGAACTCGGATACGTTCAAGGGATGTCTGATCTTTGTGCGCCGGTATATGTGATCATGAAAGGGGATGAAGTCGGCACGTTTTGGTGTTTCGTTGAATGGATGGAACGAATGGTAAGTCTTTTCTACCAAACAATCCATCATTTGCACTCCTTTGACGCAAACAGTTGTATTTTGTTCTGGTTCAAAGAAACAAAACTTTCTGAGAGATCAATCAGGAATGAAACAACAGTTGTCAACGCTTCAGCAATTGATCTCTGTTATGGATTCCGAGCTATACGGACATCTTGGTGAGTTTTTTCTCCCCATGATACATTTACATAAATATGAAGAGAAGTCCGAGACAAAATAAGGACTGAGCTGACTGGATTTGAAGGTGATTGGTGGAAACTGATGAATCATATGATGGATGTGAACGGGAATGTAGAAAAAATGGAATCCTTGAACTTGTTCTTCTGTTTCCGGTGCGCATTTTCCTTCTTGTCTTGATGTGGTGCTCTGACTTTGACGGCTGATTGTAACGATCGTGACTTCAATGTGATTTGACCGACTGCTAGATGGATTCTTATAGCTTTCAAGCGAGAGTTTGCCTTTGACGACGTGATTAGACTATGGGAAATCTTGTTCACCCACCATCATAGTTCCCAATTCGTCCTGTTCATCGCGCTCGCCGTGCTTCACTCTCATCGGGACGTCATCATTCGATATCTTTCAGAGGTGGGTTCCTTCGGTATTATCACCGTTATCACCGTTATCATCATAAAGATCTGCGAAGCTGACCCTGTGCGCTGTTTAAGTTTGATGAAATTCTAAAATACTGCAACGATCTTGGGGGTTGTATCGATGTGGATTCGACTATTGCCCAAGCTGAGGTTTTATTCGTTCGTCTTTTTCTTTTCTTTCGCATTTTACGTGATCACAGTCAAATATTTCGAATATAGGCTAAAGGTTTGGTATGTTCGTTTGGGCGGTAGATCTCGTTCAAATCTCTCGTAGAGGATGTGGATCGAAGGCAGGCTCTACGAGAACCTGCAGGAACGAGCGGGAAGGAGGGAATTCATCAGAGAAAAAAGGTCAACCAATCAGCCCGTCCAATGGAGCAGAACCCGGGTGATGAGGATCAATACCGGGATGATGATTTCGATATTCCGACACTGCCTGTGATCTCTGATGAGCTTCGTGCGCTGTTGGCCTGAGGTGAGATGATAAAGGATTTCGATGTGCTCCTACTTGCACGACTTTTTTTTTTCTTTCTCATTTCTTATTTTCTCTTCTCACACACGTCACGATTTTCTTCTCCTTCCTCTTCCTTTGTTTATTGTTCCTCTTGTTATATTTCCTGATGATTCTCACGAGACGTTGATAACGATAGCGAAAACGAAGACAGTGCTCAGTCTTTTTCTCCATTGTTCACGATCAAAACGTATGAGCAGTAATCAACCCAGGAAAGTCACGTGAAAATATTTGGGCAAATCTGGTAATATATGGTCATATGTGGGAAACCAAACCCCATAAACACCCCAAAATGGGGCGCCTGGTTTTCGGCCGATGGCAAAGATAATACAAAACCGCCCTAATGAGTCACACTAATATATAGCTTAAAGTTTCTAATAAAACACTCCATCGAGTCAGACTTCAAAAATTCATCGGGAAAAAAGAATTAAAGAACCAGCCACAACGTTTCTTTTTTTTCCTCTCCTTCTTTCTTCCTTCTTCCCATTGCTCTGTCTTTCTAACGTTCGTTTCGTTCTCGAGCTCATTCGCTAATAGCCTATATACCAACAGAAAAAAGAAAAAAAAGAAAAAGAGATTGCCTTTTCGGTTTTATTGTGCTTTCTTTTCTTCTGTTTCCTTTTTGAATCAGAATCACATTCCCTCAACACACATCCCCACACCCTTACATAGCTTTCCACCATGCTCAGAACATCTACCAAACTTTTCAACTCAAGTTCTAGGTCGGCTCTTCCCGCCACTGCCACCGCTCTTGCCTCTTCATCTTCATCTTCTCCGGCATTCTCAAGACGGAACAACTCGTCTGTCGCTCCGTCGAAATCCCTTTTTGCAATCTCGCCAGAGGCAAAATCCAGGGTTGCCGCTCAGTCTCGATTGATCAGTTCGTCGACCACCACCGGTGCTGCTGCCGCTATGTGAGTATTGGTTTTTGGTTCTTTCTTCATTTGTTTGATTCTCTATGTCTTCGAGTTAGTGTGCTGGTGGCACACGCATACGGCATCTCAGGATATCTTGTGGCGTGGAAGACCTATATGAATAAAAAAAAGGGCTATCCTTTTTTTTAATCAAGTTTTCCCGACCAGCTTGGCCGGGCTTTTTGAGCGGCTGAGAAAATTATTGATCGCGATCGGACGGCGACCGTTTAGTCCACCCTTATAATTTTTTCTTGTCTTTCTATCACTCGTATCCTTGTCCAAAACCGCCTTTGTCGTCTTATACAATCCTGGGTCTGAACACAGATTGACCATGCTGTCTTTACGTTTATCAATAGTCGACCGGCACCGTCGCCGAATTTCCAACAGTCGAAGGTTGAGACTCCCTCCAACTCGAAACACTCAACTGCCGAGTGGGACTACAGGTGAGTTCCTTTTTACGATCTTCCCAAGGTCTTGGTTCAATCGTTTGAGATGGTCCGGCTGATTTCTAATCTGTACCTTTTGGTTCATCAGCTTTGTTGGAAAGTCCGGAGGAGAGATTTTCCACGAAATGATGGTTCGACACCAAGTCACCAGCGTCTTTGGATACCCTGGTGTGAGTCTTTTATTCTATTTTTCTTGGTCTTCACACGTACAAGAAGAAAGGAACTTTGAAACTCATCTTTCCGACGTTTCTGTTCTCGGCATTGGAAACCTACAGGGAGCTATCCTACCCGTCTTCGACGCCATCTAC
The DNA here is from genome assembly GCA_014825565.1 of Phaffia tasmanica. Lineage (NCBI taxonomy): Eukaryota > Fungi > Basidiomycota > Tremellomycetes > Cystofilobasidiales > Mrakiaceae > Phaffia > Phaffia tasmanica. The sequence continues at coordinate 14,178 of MVAI01000149.1, read as the reverse complement.
GACTCGGAGCAGTTCAACTTTATCCTTCCCCGACACGAGCAGGGTGCTGGACACATGGCCGAGGGTTACGCTCGAGCTTCCGGCAAGCCTGGTGTTTGCTTGGTCACCTCCGGACCCGGAGCTACCAACGTTATCACCCCAATGCAGGACGCCATGAGTGACGGTATCCCTATGGTCGTCTTCTGTGGACAGGTCGCTACCTCTGCCATCGGTTCTGATGCCTTCCAGGAGGCTGATGTCATTGGAATCTCCCGATCGTGCACAAAGTGGAACGTCATGGTCAAGGATATCTCTGAGCTCCCCCGACGAATTAACGAAGCCTTCAAGATCGCCACTTCTGGTCGACCCGGTCCCGTCTTGGTTGATCTTCCCAAAGATGTCACCGCCGGTATCCTTCAGAACCCAATCTTGGTCAGCTCAATCACTCCTGGCTCGTCTCCGTACTTGCCCACTACGCCGGCTATCCCGAATGCTTCCGATGAGGCTCTCATTTCCCAGGCCGCCGATCTCATCAACCAGGCCAAGAAGCCTGTTGTCTACTGTGGAAACGGTGTCCTCTCTTCTCCTGAGGGACCCCGATTGCTCGAGTTGTTGAGCAAGAACGGAAACATCCCCGTCTGCACTACTCTCCAGGGTCTCGGAGCGTTCGACGAAAAGATCGAGGACCGAGCTCTGCACATGTTAGGTATGCACGGAAGTGCTTACGCCAACTTGGCCATGCAGGAGGCCGATGTGATCATCGCTTTGGGTGCCCGATTTGACGACCGAGTCACCGGAAAGGTCGACACTTTCGCTCCCGCCGCTCGGGCGGCTTCCTTGACCGGCAAGGGTGGAATCATTCACTTTGAGATCCAGCCAAAGAACGTGAACAAGGTCGTCCAGGCGACTATCCCCGTTTTGGGAGACGTCGTTACCAACATGGCTTCCCTTGTTCCCAAAATTGCGTACAGCCCGCGAAAGGAGTGGTTCCAGCAGATCAAGGAGTGGAAGAACAAGTACCCTTTCGTCTATGAGCCCAGCAAAAACGGAGAGAAGATGAAGCCCCAGGAGGTCATCGAGGAGCTTGACCGAGCGGCTGAGGTGATGGGCAAGGAGAACGTTATCGTCTCCACCGGTGTCGGTCAGCATCAGATGTGGGCCTGCCAGCACTACCGATGGAGGCACCCTCGAACTTGGGTCTCCTCCGGAGGCCTTGGTACCATGGGTTTCGGTGTACCCGCCGCCATCGGAGCCAAGGTGGCCTCTCCCGAAAAGATCGTGGTCGACATCGATGGAGATTCGTCTGTCTGCATGACCGCCATGGAGCTCCAGACGGCCTCAGCGTACAACATTGGTATCAAGCTTTTGTTGATCAACAACGAGTTCCAAGGAATGGTTCAGCAGTGGCAGGATTTGTTCTACAAGCAGCGATACTCTCACACCAAGATGCACAACCCTGATTTCCAGATGCTTGCCGCCTCCATGGGTTGCAAGACCTTGAAGTGCTCTAGGAAGGAAGATCTGCCTCGATTAATGAAGGAGTTCATGGAGTACGATAACAGTCGGCCCATTCTTTTGGAGTGTGAGGTTGCCGATAACGAGCACGTCTTCCCTATGGTCGCTGCCGGAAAGGCTCTCCACGAACAGATCGTCCACCCTCTGCTCCGAGAAGCTACCGAGACCCCTGCTCCTTCATCTGCTTGAGATAAGATGATTTAGGCAACTCGGGATATCTTGGTTTCTCTTGCTTTTCCTTCATGATGTTCCAACCTCCTTCTTTTTCTCTTTCATCTTTGCCATTCTCTTGTTCTTCTCCTCGTTTTGGTTCTTTCTCGCTGTTGTTTCAAAATTCCTCATTTTTCATCATGCTCTTGAGAGGGAAAAAAAAGCCGTCGTTTGTTTTGGTCATTTGTATTATCGCTATCCTTCTTTCGTCCATTCACTCCTTTCATTCTTTTTTCTTCTCTTTGATACACTAAAAATTCAATAATTGTGCACTGTCGATTTTATTTTGCACAAACAGCTTTCTGAATGACTATTCTGTGTTTTCGACAAGTAGGAGTGATGGTCTTAACGGTAATAGCAAGTTGAACAAAGAAGACAAAAAAAAAGGGGGAGAAATAGATCAAGAAAGCGGGCGTTGCTCATGTTTCTCGACCAAGCAAACAGTTGACATTTGATCAATCAACCGTCAAATGAGTGAACGACAAGATGGGGTCAAGAACTCATCAAAGATGACCAGCAGAGCAAGACCTTCGTCCGAGTTGTTCAGTCTTTGATTCCCCATCCCTTTGTACTGACGACCGTGACCGCGCTTGGTCGTTACCATCGTCAGCCCAGGACAAAAGACAAAAGGAATCTATAAACCATCTGGTGATAAGCATATATACACTACCATCTACTTATCGACTCACCTCTCAATCGATCGTGCCGTATTCGACCTAGGTTGAAGACCCAGGATCAGGGAGAGTGTAGCTTGGAAAGAGAAGAAGAAGCACAACATCAATCATAATAACAAGTTCACGATGCCTATCACTCAATCGACATCGTATGTCGCCCTAAGGTCGGGCTCGAACTTGACGTCACCTACGACAACGAACAATAGCATTCCTGGCTTTCATAACCAGACTCGATCTCAGCAACAACAGCAACAACAACAACAACAGCACCAGCACCAGCACCAGCCACATCAGAAACACCAGAAACAGCAACAGTCGAGTGTCACCCCTACTTCACCAGAATTTCTGACTCCTACTTCTTCAGTCTCCTCTTTGTCTTCTCCTTCAGCTTCTTCTTTCAGACGAACATTTTTTAATCAGCCACCGCTTCCAGCAACACCAACGACCGGTCGATCAACCGTCAGCATTCCAACCTCTTCTGCTGCCTCTGTTCTTCAATGGAAAGAACCAGAGATAGCTAGCTTTCTTCGTTCGATCAAATGCGGTCATCTCATCAGGACGTTCGAGGCACACGATATCACTGGGTCTGTCATCTTCGAATTAATCGATGTCACTCTACTCAAAGAGATGGGAATAGATAGAGTAGGCGACAGAGTCAGATTGACCAGTGGCTTGAAGGCTTTAAAAACGTCGATGACAGCAGCAGCAACGGAAGGAGGTACCGTAAGGTCGAGTAGGCAAGGAAGTCTCGATGGCGGGTCATCGGCGGGCGCAGGTCAAGAATCTTATAGGACAAGACCGAGAGTGATCGTCACCCGTGGGGAAGTACCCTCAGTTCATAGTCGAGGTGAGTTTCATTCCTTTTGCATTCTTGCTCCAGATGCGTCTTGAATGCTGAGCGCTGATGATGAGGACTATAAAATCGATTAGCTCCTCTTGCGTTCCCTCCTCCTCCATCCCCTAGTTATGTTCACCATCAATCCGGTTCGGCTCAGACGTACGCTATGCTGGGAAGACGACCTGCCCCGTTGGATATTGCTCCTTTGGGGCAGCATGTAACAGATCTTCGACTTGCTCAATCTCATCAACATTCAACCGATGTGCGTGCCAGCTCTTATCCTTTGCTCTTTTTTTGCTGATTGAAATAAATCTGTTGATTGACTCGTCATATATGTGTCAAAACAGGCTCCTTATATTTCACCAGCCTCTCAAGCAATCTCGAAGAAACGATCGAAAGAATTTTTTCTACATCCTTCGGCCTCCCAAACAAACTCGAATCAATCATCCCCACCTCTACAGGCATCTTCTGAATCTCTGACGTTATCATCACAGCAACAACAACCGTTGCCGCCGTCACTTTCTCATACACAGCTCTCCTTATCCTCTTCTTCGCCATCTATCTTGTCGTCTTCATCCGTATCCGGTCATCTTGACGGAAACTCCCGGCCGATCGCTACAAGTCTTTCCGGAGGCTCTTTCACAGAACGAAGAGCCCACCTCGCTCGGGAGCGTCAAAGTGATTTGGTGGCAACATCTGTGCTCCCATCTGCTTCATACCCCTCCTCAGCATCATCAACCAACCGACCGAGCTTTCCCAGTCACTCAAACGAAAAGCAACCGACAAGCAATAGAGGCCTCAATGGTAGATCCGTTCCCCTTGGTGGAGGATCATCTCACCCATTCGCTACCACACCAGCCACGCCTTCCTCACCGACGTATCCGCCTTTATCTTCTTTCAATTCTTCTCATCCTCAATCTGGAATCTCGACGTCAGGCTCGATGGCCGGTTTGGCCAGCCAGACAGGTCGGGCTACCCCTCCTTCGCTTTATGCCTCAGCCTCGGCCTCCAATTCATCGACAAATATCTCTGGTAAGACCTCCTCTGGGTCGGCTCCGATGGCGCTAGAGGACCTTCGACGGAAATGTTTCAAGTTCACCAATGCAGAAGACGGAGGAACCAGAGTCGTCGATCTTGGAGGTCTAGCTGATGGTATGCAGGTCATGGAGAAGGCGCTGAGAAAGTTTGGAAAATGGAGAGATGGAGGTGCCAAGGGCGTGAAAGGTACGGAGTATCTGGAGAGCAGTGAGGAAGGCGAGACAGAGAGAGAGACCGACGAACGGAGAGTCGTAGGGCCGGGAGGTGGAAAAGAAGAAAACGGACTGGTAATCGATGGTTGGGGGATCTTCTTGAAAGACTATGGAGGGGGTGTAGATGTCTGTGAGTTTGCTTTATCTTGTTTGAACTAAATCTTCATCGTTCCCTCTTTCAGCTTTCGTTCCTTAGCTTCTCTAAACTGAAATTTGATTCGTTCCTGTGTGTATGTGTTTCTTTGAAATAGCTAAACCGCTCACGGCAAAGGAACTCGTCCAAGTCTGTCAGGTTCCGTTTGATTCGCCGACTCGCCAAAGTGGCTTGATTCTAAAGCGCATGCGCAAGCTGCACAACCGGAAGGCGATGGAAGCCTTCTTTGGTGAAACACCACCAGTACCAAAATCTCCTACATCACCCACTTACTACACCAACAAGCACACACGACATCCAGCTGACCAAAAAGATGGCTTTACCTCCTATCCTGCCAGTTCTGGGCCCGGGTTGGCTAGATCAAGTTCGAAAAAAATGAACAGGGCCAGCACCATAAGCGTGATGAGCGGGCTAGGTGTTCCATTGGGTCCTCAAATCAGATCTTTTGTCGAAACTTCTTCCAAAGAGTCTCCGCAGAGGACAACAGTCTCGCCGGCAACGGTAATTCCGACGGCATCGACCGAACAGGAGGGCGCTTCGTCTACACCAGCGGTAAAATCACCTTCGACCACTTCATTCTTGGGAAATAAAGGTCGAAAGATGTATAATTTCTTTGGACATCGACCGCCTTCCGAGTTGATTTCAAATCATCTCGCAGAGTACTTCCCCAAGGTTCAGAAGAAAGTGTTGGAACGAACAGCCAGAAACTCAATGATGAGAATCACATCTATTCCACCTGGTTCATCCGCATCTGGATCTCCATTCCCGGATGTAGCAGCAGGAGGTCCTCCACGATTGAGTTGGGAGGAATCAAAATCGAAAGACTCAAGAGTTTCTGGTCTAGGCCACGGAAATTCGTCTCGAGAGAGACGGGCCAGTCATTCCGGAAAATCAGTCAGGTCGTTCGCTATGACCCCTTCTAAAGGCGGTTTGTTTCCTTCTGAGAATGTTTCTGAAGAACCTCCCGCGGTCTCTATGGATGAACCCTATACACCTAGGGGAGAAAGCTCTGATGTGCCGAGGCTGTCGATCTCTACAGACGACTCTGTTTCCGATCGAGCCTCAATGATCTCCATGCCACCTTTCCTTCCTGATTTCATTCCATCAGGCGAGTCCTTCTCGGATTCTTTAGCGGTATACTCACCTTCGTTCGGTGGTTTCTCTTTCGACTCGACTTCCATCGGCGCTGGCGCTAAGAATAGGACGACTTCTTTCGGATCGTCGAGTCGGATGAGTCTGTTATCTCAATTCAGGAAGAAGAGGGATACGTCGGATACCGCTTCGATGAGGACTGTAGACGAGATCACGGCTCACGTGGAAAGTAAACGAGCGAGTACGATATCTGATCCGTGGAAAATTTCTGGTGACGGTGGGAATACTTCAGGAGATGAGGAGGAAGAGGAAGATAGGGAAGAACAGGTGATGGACGAGCAAGAGGTCGAGGAGAAAGATCCGATGAAAGGAGCCAAGAAGACGATGGATCCAGATTCTAATAGGTTCTCCAGAAACCTGGCAAAAAGGACATCATCGTATAGGGACAAGGCGTACGAGTCTCCTGTAGGCGTAGAGTATGTGAACGAGAGTGAGAGTGAGGAGGGAGAAGAGGGAAACCAAGGAGAAGTAAGCGAAGAAGAGTATACCGAAGAAGAGTTGGATGATGAGGAGTATGGCGATGATGAGGAAGACGAGGAAGAAGAAGAGGAAGAAGGTGTCGCCTCGGTGGAGGATGAGCATGGAAAGGCCTTTATGTCTGAAGGAAGTAAGTTGGACTGTATTTGGTTTAACTTCATCTTGATAAAAATAGTTTTTGAGACTTATTGCTGGTCAACTTCCTCATCTTGGACTGTTTTCTGATAGACAAACGGTCATTCAAATGGATCAAAGGCGCGCTGATCGGATCTGGATCTTTCGGCTCGGTGTTCCTTGGAATGGCCGCCTCGACCGGTCTGTTGATGGCTGTCAAACAAGTGGACATCCCGACCGGTCAATCAGCAAACGAGGAAAAGAAAAAGTTGATGCTGAGCGCTCTAGAGACAGAAATTGAATTGCTCAAAGAGTTACAGCATGATAATATTGTGCAGTACCTAGGTACGATCCTCATCCACCGCCTCAATGCTGCAAGTCGCTTTGGAGGAGGATTTCTCACCATGACAAAACTTGACTTTGTCTCTGAACAGATTCCTCAATGGACGCCGCCCATTTGAACATTTTCCTCGAATATGTGCCTGGTGGATCCGTCACCGCCCTCCTCGGAAACTACGGTGCATTTGAAGAAGCCCTTGTGAGAATCTTTGTTAGACAGACTTTACAGGGGCTTGTGTACTTGCACGAAAAAGGAATTATTCATAGGGACATCAAAGGAGCGAACATCTTGGTGGATAATAAAGGAGGCATCAAGATTTCTGATTTCGGAATTTCAAAGCGTGTAGAGACAGGTCTGTTCTTGCGTCTCAGTCAAGAATTTGTCTTGAAAGTTGCTTTGCCTTCCTTTTCTCACCTGATTTACTTTCTGTTCGGTCGATCACATACTAGATCTTTTGACTGGAGTCAACCAGCGCAGATCCCTACAAGGAACGGTATTCTGTAATTCCCTTTCATTATTGGTTACCTAATCTCGTATCATATTTGCTCACCTCGATTCCTCTATTGAATATGAATTGAATAAAGGGATGGCACCGGAAGTAGTCAGGCAAACTGCCCATACGCCAAAAGCTGATATTTGGTCTGTAGGTTGTCTCGTTGTAGAGATGCTCACAGGCCAAAGACCATGGGGCCATTTGGACCAGATGCAGGTCATGTTCAAGGTATGTCTTTCTTTCCTTCTTTCTTTGCCTCTTGCTTTTTTATTTTATTTTCTCTCGGCCTGACGTATATATCTATTTGCGAACTTTTTTTGACGGCGTCTTGTTGGGCCTACAGATCGGAGGCTCGGCTCGACCAGAATACCCACCGGATATTACCTCTGAGGTGGAAGACTTTTTGAACAAGACGTTCATCTTTGACTACAACGATCGGCTATCAGCATCTGATTGTCTGGTTCATCCTTTCATCGTTGAGACATTGGAATGAGATATTCATCTCGTTCATAGGACACTTGGTTTCACTAGATTGATATATAAATATGTGGTTGAACTTTGTAGCGAGGCATGGCAAAAGCAGTATATAGAATAGTCGAAGCCATCAAAAAGGTGGAAACGAACGTATGAAGGAGGTAACCAAGATAAATACAATTTGAATGTCCAATTGAACGTCCACCATGAAGGCCAAATATTACAACAAGAAAACAACAGGGCAACGGCATTAAAACAAAAGTCCTCGTTTGAAGGCAACAAATCAAATTGATTGGAATTGAGGTGTGATTAATTATTTTATTTTATTTGTTCAAAGTTGAATGGAGCCTTTGATCTGAGAGTCATCAAATGAATCTTTGGCGACAATGACGCTGACGAGCGCGCCTTGAGGTTGGGTCCATCGCTATCAAATCGCAATATACACAAGGGTCAAAATTTGAGCTTACGCCATATTAAGGAGTAAATGGAGAAAGGATTACCTGTTTGGTAACGTCCCAGTACGACAGATCGTACAAAGAAAGGGGGATTGTGACCTGACCAGAGACATACAAGAGAATTTAATTGAGTTCAGGTTACCTTTGTCGAAGTTAGAAGGACGCTGGTCACTCACGTTCTGAGTCTGACCACTCTCAACCCACACTTTTTCGAAACCTTTTAATATTTTGGGCTGATATCACAGTTTACTTAAAAATATCAATTTCGCGCCCAAAGACAGGCAGAATGCTCTGTTCCGTTGTTTTGAAGGGCAAAGAAAAAGAAAGATACTCACTGGCTCTCCCACCCAGTCAGGGAACGCAAGATAAACTTGAGGGATCTACCAAACACACAGCACGCAAAGGATATCAGCAATCTTTTCATAAAGGAAACAAATTTCTCGGGACTACGCACATCATGTCCGTTGACGTCTCCAGTGTTTTGAATGTCAAACTCGACGTTCCATCGGGGTTTGTGCAAGCTACACGGAAAACAAATAAGAGCGTCAGTTTACCCGAGCGCATTTCAAGCCTTGTGCATAATCAAGATATGACAATGACTTACGAATTCCAGAGTGATCGACCGGTCTTTCCGATCGAAGTGGCATTCCTTTCACCAGCTGAAGTAATCTCACACCCAGGCGCAGTGGTTGTTTTAGTAACATAGATCGTCTCCTGTGATCTATGTCGTGCTTTAACGTGTGCAGCATCCCGTCGGTAGACTTTCTGTTCGGCGATGTCTTCTTTTGTGGGAGTAAGACTTGTGATCTGTAAGTTAGAGTAGGAGAATTCAGTGTAGGAAAGTCCATATCCGAAAGGGTACCGCGGAGTTATTTCTTTGGCCAAGAAGTGCCGGTAGTCAATCTCGAGGGCCTCGACGTAATCTTTGAAAGGTTCAAAAGGAAGGCATTGTTGTTAATATGTGCACATGCCAAAAGATACTTTGCGCAAAGCAGCGTACCAATTTGAGGAGTAACGCCAGACGGATAGAAAGGAATCTGTACAAATCAACAATCTCGGCAAGGGTCAGTGAAGATGAAAGTTACCAGCTCAGATAGAGAGAAACTTACGAATGTCGGATAGTCGGATTCTTTCTTGGCGACAGTGAAAGGTAACCTTCCACTAGGGTTCACACTGTACGTGAAATAAAAAACATAAGCAGCTGGCGTCGGCAACTACAAGGGAGACCATCCGCTTACTTTCCATAAATAACGTCAACTAAGGAATTTCCGGCTTGTTCTCCGGGAAGGCCGGCGTATACAACAGCAGTAATGTTTTCGTGCTGCAAGTATCAGCATCAACACAACATCAGATACAGTTCCATGGTTGTTTTGTTATTGTATAAATTAAATTGATTTCAAGTCGACTCACATCGATCCAAGGTTCCATAATGATTGGTCCAACCGCATGAATAACGACAATTGTGTTCTAGGCCGAAAGAAAATACCATAGGTGAATATTATCGAAGAAATCGACAATAGGTTGAGAAGCAGATACGTACACTATTTTCAGCAGCGACAGCCAGAACAAGTTCGTCTCCGTTCATCCATGCGGTCAAGTTATTTCTGTAAATAAAAAATAAATAAATAAAAGGATAGTAAGTGGATGATGCGCGATAAATTGGATCAATGAAAAGTTGTGATTATTTACCGATCTCCCTCGTTTCCATCGACCACTATGTAGTCCTCTCCAGAGTCCGAATTGATAAACTGACAAAGAAGAACACATTGATGCGGCCACCATAGCTTAGCCATCTGATCGAAACAAGACATGTAAGTATCAAAAGAAAAGACATCACTAGAACTTACGACCATAGCTACATCGTTGAAAGCAGCAGTCGCTGCAGCTGCTTCGGTATCAAAGTTGTTGAGGTGCCAATTGATAATTTGATTTTCTTCGACAGCCTTGGCCTGAATGGCCTCAAGTGGCTTGAAGATGAAGCAGAAGACCGTTAGGAGAGGAAAAGTGAATGTATTTATTAGGAGGGATAGAGCTGACTTACTGAGATAAGGGTAGAAAAATTAGCCGTTCCGGATCCCCACCCAATGGCCAGAACACCATCTGAGTAACAGCAAGGACGATAAGGAGCTGTCAGGCCACATCATCTATACCAAACAGTTTGACAATGAAATTAGCACGCACCGTCGCCTCCTCGATCAGCATACCCGTTGGGGCCTAAGCTTGAAGGTCCAGCATCGTTTCCGATCACGGCGATAGTCTTTGTTTGGTTGGTCAAGGGGAGCGCATTATTCACATTCTTCAACAAGACGGTTGATGCCGCGCCGATTTCCCGGATGAGTCTGAAGCAAAGCGTTAAAGATAGATTCAACATGGAGTGCGGCGTAAAAATGGAAGGGAAGGAGTGAATTCTTCTTTGGTATGGAAGCTGGTACAAACTTTGCATGCTCTCCATTCTTTCGAACATCCACGTGCTGGTTAGTCGCAGGATCGTTGATGTTGTTAGTGTCTGAGCCAAGCAAAGTAACACAGATCCACAGACAGCATTCAGTATCTCGATGCACAACCATACACGAGAGACGAGAATCTTACCAAAGTTGACCGCGGGGAATTCTGGATCATCTTGTTCAACCAAGTAGTATCCAGCAAGGATTCGAACAGCCATGTCCTGCCAAGATGTCATAGAACGGACCGTGAGTACGAATTAATAACAGACAAGTATACGTTGAGTAATCTTACGTTTACTCTTGCTCGAGGGATTGTTCCGTTGTTGACTGCGGCAGTAAGATTTTGACCAAAGTATGATACCCCACTATAGAAGACAGTGTCTCCTGGCACTGAATCAAAGGATGCAGTACTTGCGATGAGCCAGCTGATCGTAGGTATTAGTATTCAGCCATGTTGAACTTACTGGTCATATCCAAACCACTTTCAATGGCCGCAACTCCCTATAGAGGCGAGGTATGAAAAAGTCAGATGATAATCCTAGTCGATCTCCATCAGCAATGTAAACTCACGCTTTCCGTGGCCTCCCAATCACTTAGGACATAGCCTTGGAATCCTAGCTCATGCTTCAGAAGATCATTCATAACCTTGGAGTTTTGACATGCCCAAGATTGGTTGACCTGGTTGTATGAGCACATAACGGAAGCCACATCCGCCTGAACGCTCTTCAAAAAGGGATGCTATATACAACCAAATTGACATCAAAACGGTTTGTACATGAGGGCGATTCTACATTTAAGCAACGTCTCTTCGATTTTGGCCAACAGACGCTTACAAGGTATATTTCGTGCATGGTACGATCGTCAATATTGCTAGAAGAAGTCGTCCGGTTGTGTTCTTGATCGCTATATAGATGAAAATCAGGACAAATATTAATGACAGAAGGGCGCGATGTTCAGAAGTTGGTCGAAGACTCACTTTCCGATGAGATGTTTTGCACAAGCTTGAACACCTTTGCCTTTGGTCTGTAGTCCTTTGATTGTCTCGTAAGCGGCCTCTCCAGCCAGATAAGGATCTCCACCAAACGCTATGATGCAGATGCATTCCACAGAAAATAAGCTTGACTGAACCGGCAGTTTACTAATGTCAACAGGGTCAACAGTTATTCTTACCTTCCCAATTGCGTCCTCCCTGGGTCGCATGATCGCAACACACGAAACGAACCATATGTCAGAATGGATAGGTTACATCACTCCCAAGCAGAAAACAAAAGATGAATCGATACCTGAGCGTTACGAGCGATGTTCATACCAGGACCTAGAGCTATATTGACTCCCTTTCCTCTGAATTCCTCACCAAGCGCAAGACCCCTCTGCCGCATCAGCTTTCGGTCAAACGTAGATGCAGAGTTGATGCCAGCAGGGAATACAGAAACTCGATCTGCAAAACGAACACCAGTAGGCTACCGAATGCAGGCGCATGGACAAACTCGTAAACATGACGAAATCTCAAGTTGTTAAAACCAACTCTTTTGTTTAATGACACGTACTGAATCCTGGAGACAAAGACCATCAAAGCCTACATCGGGTTGAGCGCCGATGTTTCCGACACACTTTCCAACCTCCCAACCTGAGATGTAGACGTCTTCCAGTCAGTTCTAAAAATTACTTCTGAGAAATGTAGCAGCAGGGATCTCACCTAGTCCTGTCGTGAGGTTGACGACTTGCTCGAGCGACCATGTGCTGATTCTGTCTCGAGCTTTTGCAACCGCATCTGCCCAAGCTCCCTCTCCTCGAGTCTCTTCGGCTGCGTACTGAGGAGAAAATGAGTAGGGCCCGGAGAGTGAAAGCGTGGTATATTCCGAAGAGGCAGTAGGCAAGACCATTAGTGGATTGGCAGAGCTGGTCGAGGTTGCTGAAGAGCTGGCAGATTCCGAAGCGGAAGCAGCATATGAGCTGGCACCATACGACTTCTGGGGAGTCGAGCCGGTAGGATAAGAGCTAGCTGTCTGGATAGCAGTTCCAGATTCATTCTTATACGCTCCGGTATTATACGAAGATGCCGAGGTCGTGTTATCCAATGGTATTGCCTCGGAGGGAGTTAAGGACGAGAGGAGAAGGATGAGAACAGAGGCCGAAGTCTGGACCAGCATTTTGAGTCAATCTGAACGAGGATAGATCTAATCAGAATAGATTCTGAGAGGAACAAGAGTCGAGTAAGCTACGATCAAGAGACAGTCTAAGCTTGGGTACAAAGCACACGAAATGGGCAAGGGAAACAAATCAGAAAGGAATGTTGATGGAGAGTAAGTTGATGAGAAGAAGAGATTCAAGCTTCAGAGGTTGTCAGTATACATATATATATATGTCTCCTTGGTCTCTTCTTGCCAAGAAGGTCCTATAGTCAGGAATCCTATTAGCTTGTGTGTGCACATGTGTCTGTTTAGCCAGTTCCTTTGTTTTTAAGTTGAATCAAGAAGTCGTGATGGGGAGAGGGGTACAAGTCCACTAGCGCAAGTCGTCATCCAAAATACGAACACGAGATCACCATCAAACGATTCCCGTTCTTTCAACATCTATCCTTTATTGTCTTCTTGCCCTAGAGCGTGTCCAAGCAAGATGACAATCATCTTTTCTTTTCTTTCCTTTTCTTTTCTTTTCTAAACTGACCCCAGTATGGTCCCGAGTTTGATCAACTAGATATAAATCTATGCCGAAACTCAACATATGTAAAGCAGAAAGTCACCCGGGCAGAAGATGATGTCTAGAGAGTGTTACCCGTACAGTTCTCTTTGCTGATACGTATATGTGTATGCATACATCTCGTTCGATTTCACTTACACTCGGTTCGAAGGCTATCGTCATCTCATAGGAACCTTCAGGAGAGTTTCGTCTAGATGCCGATCGATCACATAGCACAGCATAGTACGAAGCGACTACCACAATCGATTGATATCATACATCCTTCATTCGGCTCGTGACCCCTGCCGATGATCATTTCTCGGATACACTGAATCTTCTTTCGAGTCTACAACGGATCTTGTAATCCTAGTGGTGACTGATTTAAACCAAATCTATTACACGGGTTCACAGAAGGATCTTGATATGAAAGAGTTCTCATGCCTACACCCGAGAAGACCAGCAAGTAAAAGAACATTTATATAATGATTTTCTCCAAACACCATTCATAAGCATCAGTCGGATATATGTGAACGAGAATGGAAGGGGGAAGCGTGGCCTATACAGAATGAGTCCAGACGCAAGCAATCATTCTTTTCGAACAGCAACCAACACACAATGCAATCTATCGTTCAGATCAACAAAGGCAATGCAAGAATATCGTTAGTTAGGTGTAGGCGCCTTGAGGGATTCGAACAAGATACTTACCCTCCTGCTGTAGCATCAATGACTTTGAAATCATTCAAGACCTGATCATTGAGACAAGATTTGTCCTCTCAAACGTGATCAGTAGACGAATGGCAAGGGGGGAAAGATAGAACAAGCGTCTAAACATACCTTGCTTCGAACTCGAGCCGGTACGGGGGCAGTCTCCACATCAGGTCCAAGTCCAAGTTGGCATTGATCTACAAGTTTATTCGAATACAAATGAAG